>OY856410.1:429020705-429163205 GCA_963693085.1 Alisma plantago-aquatica | reverse complement strand
ACTTATTGCAGAACTTGAGAATGAGACATATTTTAATCTTTTACAGTACTCACACAAAGTTTCTCTGGAGTGGGATGTTCGTAGAGTGAAAAGACTGATATGCACCTTAAATATTTTCACTCTTCAACTAAAAGAACGACTTCTTTAATAATATGTTAATTAGAAATTGATGTGTCAAAACAAAGTATCCCATATAGTAGAAAGGTACATGTTAAGTAATTGTTGGTCCGAGAAAGTAGCTATTTGACATATTAAGTAACATATTGGTATAAAAATAATTATCCGACTAACATTAAGACACAAAAGTAACTATATGATACAAAAAGTAACTATCTAACACTAAAAGTAACATCATGATACAAAAAGTAACTATCTGACAGCGAAAGTAACATTAGGACACAAAAAGTAATTATATGGTAAGAAAGGTAACTATGTGACATTAAGAGTAACAACATAACAAAAAAAAGTAACTAACTGACACTGAAAGTAACTTTAGGACACACAAAATAACTATATGGTAAGAACCAAGTACACTTGGTATGGGATGCCCATGCACATAACTCATATTTCATATACAAGAAAAAAGTCATTGTCTTATTCATTTTGAGAAATTTATTTGTTAATTTTGGGAAACCATAGTTACAATTTATGCAAAATAGTTACTATATAATATAGTATAGTTACTTTTGGTGTCACATAATTATATTATCTAAGATACAATGGTCAATCACAAGCCAATTAAAAGATAGAAAACGCTAGACTTTTATTGTATATTAAAAACAATAAAGCATTTACAAAGGGGCATTAGTCTGTTGTCATTGTCAAGAATGTTAGAAATTTGAGAGTAGTACATCCCGGTCCATGTTTTCTTATAGTTGAAGTGGGAATACAAACAAACAAAATTGAACAAAATGTTAATGTCCCCTGTACATACCTCATAATACAATTTGACACTAGCTTTTGTTTCCACATTCAGACTTTTATTTTTCCTGAATATCAATCTCATTAGCTCTCACTCTGATTATCTGATAGTACCGACAATAAAGGGACTAGGCTGAAGCTGTACGCCTGGATGGCTTCATGGAAATGCCTTCCTCCTTCGCCAGGTCCTAGTTTGACTAATGAGGCCTCCAGCAGAGTAGTTGAGCCAAATGAAAACAGAGCACCGAATATGGGCACTACCATGAAGAATATGCCCATAATGACATCCTTGTGATGGATTCACATGATATCGAAATGGTCGTTGTATGAAGTGCCAAGAAGCACCCCACACTTGCCCAATTTCTCCAAGCAAGTAGAGCTCTCACCCTCCCAACTTATCTCTCAGTGGTAGGTAGCTTGCTGGTCACTAGTCACCGCCTTTCTTGATCCCAACCCTTCCTAATTGAATTCCCAATGTACTCTTCTTCTTCCTCTTCGATGATGGATATGGATGAAGGGATTGTGTTCATATCACCTCATCTGTCTGTCACTACAAAGGATTTGTCGCCAACACCCTTGGCTCCCCAGTCATTGCTCTCTAATATCTCCATCATTAGCAAGAGGCGGTAACCACCACCACAACTGACCGAGATTAGGAATCCTCGACAAATTAAAACCTTTATGTCCCCTGTGGCATTTTCATGAATAAAAGAAACAAGCCTTTATCTATTGTATGATTAGAAAATAGAAAAGTTGATCCATCGCTACAGAGAAGCCTGACCTAAGCTATTTTGAAAGGCATATTTCAAGATTCCTACGGGAAGGAAATGAACATCATCAATACTACTTCTATACTAAATACTAGAGAAGTCAAGGATATTGCACAAAAATTGATGCGTATTGAATCATATCTAAGAGAAACAACCATGCTCGTTGATCACCATTGTCTAATGTATCACGTCATTCAATTCCTTACCACTTAAAAGTTAAATAGTTTAGTTCTGTAAACTTGTTGTCTGTGGTATTTCATCGAATGATCTCGACACAGACTGTTTATCATAGGGACAAGAGGTAGTTTGGGCTGCCATCCACTTCCCACACCCCCAGCGACAACCAGATCTCCCTTGCTGTGGAATCATAGGCTGAATATCCAGCCACCGATTGATTTCTCAAACTCTAATTGTTTTGGTTTACCACCTCCCATCTAAGCCTTCCTCTGCATTTATTCAAACAAATTCTCTCCCTAGCTCCTCCTCCCCAACTCTTCCCCTTCCACTTGTCTCAGGTGACCATCTTCCTCACCATAATTAATGGCGACATCTTCACCGTCTCAGCCCACCCATCCGGTTGCTTCAAGCTCCTGTGGCGGGCCCAAGTCACCTATCATAAACGTCATAGGCATAGAAAAAACACATACCCGTCAACCATAGCACACACCAGCACTACCGACAACTTCATTGCAACTGTTGCAAGGAACGATGCCTCAGGGCAGGAGATCACACAGCCAAGTGGAGGAGCCTGATGGGCTACATCAGCGGCCAATGAGGTTGAAGCAAATCATGACCTTGTGGTCATCCTTGTGTGCCAGCTACCGCATCGAAGCACCGGCCGAGGGAAGGAGAATCCACAATGATGGGAAGACGAGGACGTGGAGGACAACTCAGTTAATGGTGCGCCGCGAATTGCAAATTAATCCAGCAGAGTCGAAGGTGTAGTATACACTAGATAGTGTGGAGCACGGAGGAGAGAGACCAATAACGTCGGTAGGTAGCCTAGACCTCGGCTGCAGTCTTCAAATTGGGATGAATCTCCGGGGCCTGTACGCTGCTCTCATAGAGTGTCGTCTGTGTGCCATCTCTATTGACGCCAATCTTTTTGAAAGTTTTTCATCGGATTGTCAGCCGGAGCCAAAGCGAAGTTTACATAAAGTAGGATTATATATATATATATATATATATATATATATATATATATATATATATATATATATATATAATGTATGTATGTATATGAGTAAGTCTTCAATGCCCGCGCGGGTAATAAAGCTATAATACCCGTGCAAAGAGTATCGGTGGCATGCTATGTAAATAAATCTAAATCATATACAATTGCTGGAGTAGCGGTGGCATCTACATTAATTATACAGAAAGTGAATCAAGTATGCATGGATTAGCGGTGGCATCTTTGGTAATTACACAAAAGTCAATTATGTATGTTATAGAATAATGTTTCTATCATTTTTTATTTAAAATCTAGTACGAGGGGTGTGATGCCATTATTTTTATCTAGACGACAAATAACTATGAGTTCATTGCACTAGTGGAAAATGTAGCTTTAGAAATTGAGGCATATATATTATGTAAACAAAAAAATGAATGCGAACGAGAGTAGCCCAAAACATATTTGAATACCTTGTAATGTGCTTGAAAATACTGTAATATAAATGAGTAAATTGTATTAGACTGTAGATATGTTGTAATATACAAACAGAAACTATAATAAGTAATAGACTTTATGGAGTTTCATTGTACTTAGGAAAAAACTGTATACTGTAATATAAAGAAGAAAATTATAAAAATAATGGATGATGCTCTGTAATACAACTTACATATATGAACAACTATTCATGTATCTAGGTTCCTTCTCTTGGATAGTGGAATTTGATGCATCCAGATTGTATTATAAATGTCATCCTTGTTTACATTTGTTTCCTTTCCATTACAAATTATCAATTCTGATTACACACCTTTCTTTCTTATTACATAATCTCATCTTACTTTACTTGTCACTATAATTTAGTATACGTCGTCAGAATACACATTACATTTTAGTTTTTGAAATTACAAAATGTTTATTTTAGTTACAATGTGTTCTTTTGTGTTACATTTTTTCTACATGTATTACATTTACTCTTTGCAATTTACTTCATTTCAGATTATCTATTCTAATTATAAAATGTCATCCTTGTTTACGTTTATTTCCTTTATATTATAAATTATTTGTTAGGATTACAAATCTTTTTTCATATTATAGAATGTCATCTTACTTTACTTGTCTCTATAACTCAGTATCCGTCATTAGTATATGCATTACATTTTAGTTTTTTGTATTATAAAATGAGAACAGAGAATTTGTAATGGGAATAGAGAATTTGTAATGAGAACAGAGAATGTGTAATAGAAAGAAGAAATTTGTAACTAAAGAAGATGTTGCATAATACAATCTGGAAGTTTCATTCTATTTCTCATGTGTTTATTTATCTCCACAAAAGGACACCATTATAATAGTTTTAGACTCATTACGTTGGGCATGAGTAAGCTTCAAGTTGGTACATGATCAATTAGAAAATAATATTTATTCATCTCTCTTTTTCTATGTGGATTGGATTTAACGTGATATGTGATTCAGTGAGAAATATTATAAAATACTCTAATCCCATTCTACCATCCCCCATCGTGATCTCATTTTGTCGCTTTTCCAGTAGGTACGGTCAAAATGAATTATAGATCTGGTCCATAAACCAACAAATCAATACGTGTTGCATATTTATATTTCATGCCATCGGACCAATACTTCCCTATAATTACAAAGTGATGCCACCGAATCAATACTTCCAGATAATTACAAAGTGATGCCATCGGATAAATACTTCCAGATAATTACAAAGTGATGCCACCGGATAAATACTTCCAGATAATTACAAAGTGATGCCACCACTTCTTCAACACGGGTAACTTGTGTTATCTACCCGCGTGGGAAGCAAGTGAATAGCCTATATATATATATATATATATATATATATATATATATATATATATAGGGTATATCTTCGCTACCCGTGCGGGTAACTAAGATTCGCTACCCGTGTATCAATTTTGTAATAGGATGACAAATATATGTAATGAGACAACCAAATTTGTAATGAGACAATCGAAATTGTAATACAAAAACTCATTTTGTATTACAGCGCTATTACAGTAATAAATATATATTTATTACTGTAACAACGCTGTAATACAAAACGAGTCTTTGTATTACAATTTCGGTCGTCACATTACAAATATGGATTGTCTCATTACAAATGCATACCTTCCCATTATAAAATTGATGCACGGGTAGTGAATCTTAGTTACCCGCACGGGTAGCGAAGATATACCCCATATATATATATATATATATATATATATATATATATATATATATATATATATATATATATATATAGGGTATATCTTCGCTACCCGTGCGGGTAACTAAGATTCGCTACTCGTACATCAATTTTGTAATGGGATGACACATATATGTAATGAGACAACCGTATTTGTAATGAGACAACCAAAATTGTAATACAAAAGCTCGTTTTGTATTACAGCGTTGTTACAGTAATAAATATATATTTATTACTGTAACAGCGCTGTAGTACAAAACGAGTATTTGTATTACAATTTCGGTCATCTCATTACAAATTTGGATTGTCTCATTACAAATGCATACCTTCCCATTACAAAACTGATGCACGGGTAGCGAATCTTAGTTACCCGCACGGGTAGCGAAGATATACCCATATATATATATATATATATATATATATATATATATATATATATATATATATATATATATATATATATATATATATATATATATATATATATATATATATATATATATATATATATATATATATATATATATATATATGGCAACGATGCAGTGAGAAACATATCTGGTGAGAGAATGAGAGGCATTTGAATAACTCTCCACTTAGATCAATTTTTCATAATCCAACCATACAGATTACAAGAAACCTTTATATCTACCTTCCTATAAAATTTTATCACCATCCAATTTGTAGATCATTCACAACAACCAAATATTTTTCGACGCTCTATATTGAATTTCAGGTTGGCCGTTGGATGTAAAAAGTGAATATTGTAAACAATGTCTGATTGCAATGATTTTTTGCGATAAGGTAAATGAAATGATTCTTTTTCCATCTATACGGTTGGATTTTAAAAAATGGTTACTAAATTGTAGTTATTCAAATGTCTCTCATGCTCTGACCGTAGGATGTTTCTCACTGGATCGCTATCTTATATATATATATATATATATATATATATATATATATATATATATATATATATATATATATATATATATATATATATATATATATATATATATGGTATATCTTCGCTACCCGTGCGGGTAAATAAGATTCTCTACCCGTGCATCAGTTTAGTAATGGGAAGGTATGCATTTGTAATGAGACAATCCAAAATTGTAATGAGATGACCGAAATTGTAATACAAAGACTCGTCTTGTATTACAGCGTTGTTACAGTAATAAATATATATTTATTACTATAACAGTGCTGTAATACAAAATGAGTTTTTGTATTACAATTTTGGTTGTCTCATTACAAATTTGGTTGTCTCATTACATATATGTGTCATCCCATTACAAAATTGATGCACGGGTAGGGAATCTTAGTTACCCGCATGGGTAGCGAAGATATACCCATATATATATATATATATATATATATATATATATATATATATATATAGAGAGAGAGAGAGAGAGAGAGAGAGAGAGAGTCAGGATAGAATACACTTGAGTGTACAGATCGCACGAATACACTCAAGTGTGTTTGCATATGAAGACTATTTTTTGAAAAATGTAAACCATTGATCTTCACTGTCATACTATAATTAGGCTACATGCAAATTTTTAGTCCATTTCGATAAGTGTAAGTCACTCATCTGAGGGAAACAAAATGACGCACGAAACTAATTTGAAATGCATAATTTTTGCGGTCTTTTTAACATGACCTATACATGTCCAAATGGACTCAAATTTTGCATATGAGCTATTCACATGATGTTTAAGAAGATCAACGGATTAGATTTTTTAAAAAAATATTGCATCATGAAAAACTACTTGAGTGTATTCTGCTCTGGATACACTCGAGTGTATTCTAGCCTGACTCTCTCTCTCTCTCTCTATATATATATATATATATATATATATATATATATATACATATATATATACATATATATATATATATATATAGTGTGTGTGTGTGTGTGAACTTTGGGCCTTTGTGAAAATATTCACATAGATTGTTTGAAATGTCTATTTGATTTTTTTGGTCAGTAATGTCTATTTGAATTTAATCATGTGTGTTTTTTATACTATGGTTAATTAGTATTTGAGCAACACTTTGATTTTGAGTAATCCTATTTTGTATGACGGGTTGTCAAATAAATATGATTTATTATATGAGAACTACATCTAGTATAAAAATTTAAATATAACTAGCATAAGACATTTATTTTATAATAAATGATGCATATTGACTCGAGCTTTTATATGATGCATACCCACTCAAGCTTTTAGTTGCATGCTTTGAACAATGTATATATGGCAACTATTTGGAAACATATGTTTTTACACATGTTGTGTCTGTGGCCACCAAAATCATGTAAAATTACATGGTATATAGATGTAGTATATATATATGTAAATATATTCATATACAAAATATTTGAATTGGGATTTTGTGCAAATATTCATATGAAATGTTTGAATTGTGCTTTTTGATAATATGATTAATTGGTGTTTAAATGATACTTTGAGTAGTCTCAGTTTGTGTGACTGGTTGTCACACAAATAGGATTCATCATATGGGAATTATACCTAAAACACAAATGTAAATATAACTAGCATAATACACTTTATTTTGTTTACATAATAAGGTTTCTAACATACTTTCGAATTGGAATCAGAATCCCTATGTAGACGTATTTTATCACATTATGCATAATGTCCACTACTATAGAAAAGGCCTTTGGCATCAGTTATTTAGAGTCTTTAGCGTCGGTTTCCAAGTGACACCCAAGTGGGTGCCGCTAAAAGTCGATACCTTCAGCGTCGGTTTCTAACTTACGTCATAACCCTTCCAGCCACCGAAAATGCGCTAGCAAGGGAACTATAAGCGTCAGTTCTTAACGAAAACTGATACTATATCATGATCAAAGACGTTGGTTATTAAACAAACACCGATGCCATAACCCTTCTCGCCACTAAAAATGCACCAGCGAGGGAACTATAAGCGTCAGTTTTTTGTTAATAACCGACGCCGTAATGGGAAAAAGAGGTTAGTTATATGCTAATAATCGACGCCATATCCCTGCCAACACGGTCGTGCTTCCCAACAATAGGCACTAGTTCTTACAGTTAACTGACACCAGTAAGAGAAAATACGTCAGTTTTTTGCTAGCAACCAACGATGTAAGTCTTTGGTGTCGGTGTTATACAAATAACCGACGCCTATGTTCTGATTTTTTTCTTATCAGTTTGCAGGCCTACTGTATGGCTGGTCAACAGGATGCAGAACCTGCAGTTCAGTTCTGAACTGTAGGTTTATAACATCCGTTGATATCAGTCAACAACATGCCACAAACTTACAAAGTCATTCACATTCAGACACATGTATTGATCAAATACATGTAGAAACCTACAAAGTCATTTACATTCACATTCAGTTCAATTCATTTCATCTCTTTTCACATTCAGACATTCATGTATTGATCAGAAAATGTCATTCACATTCACACATATGACAATTTAGAAAAAGTCATTCACATTCACACAAAAATAATTATGAGAACAAAGTTTAGAAATATAATTCTTTATTCATCATCATCATCATTGTCATCAGATACCTAATTATATTTAAAAATTCCCACTACTTGTAGGCTTTTGTCCATTCTTCTCTTACAACATCTAATTCCCCCCTCGTATAGGGAGTATGTACATCTAATAACTTTCCACCTGTACTGAAGTCAATTTTAAACACCTACAAAGAGAATGATGTATATATATAATTAATAATATATAATAATATTGATATATTTCATATTATCTAATGAGACTATATATAATAGCTTATGTATAGTATCAATTTCCATTACAACATATTTGATGATTAGGTCCATAAATTGCATCACATAGTAGGCACATGCCCAGCCGTTGTCTTGTGTAGCACACTATAAATTGAAACATACAAAATATTCAAAAATACAAATAAGCACAGTTCACATAAATAATATATACATTGGAGTCGGGAAATTACTTTTACATTCGCCCAAATTAGTGACTGATTCTTTTTCCTGGGGACCTTTCCTTCGGTTTTTTTGAACTCTTGTAAAATCCTATATGTTAATGTAACACATTAAATTGCATAATAAAATAGTAATGTAATAACAGATGTTAACGGATATAAAAATATGAAATATTTCATACAGGAATAATGGTCTTTTCATTGTGTGTCCATATAATGTATTCAATTCGTTCCGTGCAGGATCTAGATAATAGATAGTGAACATCTTAGGGACAATAACTAGCAACTCCAAATGCCTACCACTAGAAGTAAGAAAGTTCAAAATTAATAACTCAAAATCCACAATAAAAATGTAGTTTTCTCAAGTATAAATTATAAGAAAAGTAAACTTACTCGACATTGAATGGAGCTATTATCACCGTCTTCTTATTTTTACCAAAATATTCAAAAGCAGCACAACAATATGAAGTAATTGAAGAAGGGTCTGTATCTACAAGACTAATCAAAGATGGAACCAAAAATCCCACATGGGCAAATGCAAAATCTATACATATCATGTGTAAGTGGCCGCAAAATATGTATTACGTATGCATTAATATATAAGAAACCAGATCACCGTATATAAAATAAGGTATACGAATGTATAAATAAGATCTCACTATATCCACAACTCTATCATAGATGTGTTCAGCCAATCATAATGAAACAACTCCAAAACATCTTGTATAAATAGCTTGTTATCGTATGATTGACCTTCATTAATACTTATACATTAATGTGTATGTAAAATTTGTATTACGTATGCATTAATACGTATGCAAAACTTGTATAAATAGATTGTTATCGTATGATTGACCTGCAGCATCCTCCGAAATAATAACATTTATAGGGAACTTTGAATCATGTTCGCCTATCCATACTGCCATACCCCTACAATTAAGACCTAACGAGGCGTGTAGGTCCCTTGGAAGCCAACTTGGTACTTTAGGAGGTGAAGGTGGAGGCCGAGAAGTAGCGGGTGTCTTCTTTTTGACCTTTATATATAATTCCAGATTAATTGACTCATATATACACACTAACAAATTAACGTAATGTAAATTTACCATACAATATTAGTATAGATGACATCCGCTTTGGGCCACATTATCACTCCATCTTCTGCCTCACCAAGCATTTTAGAATCTAGGGGGGCATATGGCAGTGGAAGATCCCTCTAATCGGGGATCGAGTATATGTATCAGGCTCACACGAACCGCACCAGCTGGTACTGGAGTCCCATGAAACATCTCTCCTGGAAGGGATAGGTAAGCATGTGCCTCTGCAATGATATATTCTTGACTTTTTAGACGACATGGCTTCAACCCCTACAAGTTTATGCAAAGAATGTTATATACATATATACATAAACATATCATCTTGAAAAGACTAGCTACTATATATGTCATAATAATACTTACAACGGACGTGCTAGGTGGTGGGTCTACAAGATTACTACCAACCTCTGCAATAGGAGAAGAACGGCCCGCCATAGGTACTGTCTGAGTGGCTGTCTGAGACGCCTGCCACTTGCTATTTGCTTCATTGACTCTCTTATCAAGTGCTTCCTCGACTCTCCTATCAAGTGCTTCCTCAACTCTCCTTTCAATTAACTGATATACCTATACATGGATAAAAGAAACACTAGCTTCTGATTATTGAATTCTCTTTCACAATAACATTCTAAAAAAAGAATAAGTTACCTCATCTTCTGAAAGTCCCGCCCTTAGGACTGGTTTGCGCTGTGATGGCCCAAAAAATGCTTTGATGCCCACACTAGCGCCTGCTCCCCTAACACGTCCAGGATGCTCTAGGTTACCCAGAGCAACTATCAATTCATCCCTTGTACCCTGAGGGATGAACTTGCCTTCCTTCCTCTGCTTGTGTAGCTCCCGCTAATCTACATCAACATAAATTGATAAGTAAACATAACAATAATCAATATTGATCAATTGCTCGAACAGTTGAATTTTACCAGTTTTGCAGCTGCCTCAGCAGTTGCGGCCTTTGTTATATCTCCCTTCTTGTTTTGCCTCCCAGCTATCCACATAGCATGGAGAGGCAGAGGTGCAGGACCAATAGTAGAGGACTCCTGAGTAGCAGCAGACTGAGCAGTAGACTCAACATGTAGTCTTTGGCGAATGCCTGCATAGCCTCTTGGACCCATTGTGTGGTCATAAACATTCAGTGCACACCTTGCTCTTTGACCATTGCTGATAGCCTTGTTAGTAAGCACATTGATTTTGGTTAGTAAGACTAAAGGTTAATCTTGAATAGGTGAATACATAAGAACATATATTAATTAAATTGGGAGTGGCGCTTAATACCTTGAATTTATCCGTTTTTCTTTGGGTAACAAACTCCTCCCAGTATTTCGTGTCCAGGTAGTTCCATTGCTGAGTGGCTGCCTTCTGCCTAAATTTATTTTAGGAGAATGCTCAGCCATATGAAAGTTCACATTCACATTGTAAAGTTCACATTCACATTGTAAAGTTCACATTCATAAAAATAAAAAATATAAAAAAATATAAACATGCATGTCTCTAATATTGCGATCTTTTATCAATTAACAATCCTTCATTGTGATCTCCACACACATATAAGTCATCATTAGCTTCAATATTTGGTGGTGTTGGCAACGCAATTGAGAATGGACTGGAGTCATCATACTTATCATAGTATTGTTCTTCATCTATAGGATCTTCAATGAACTATCTTTTACCATGATGAACAACTGACCATTTATCATTTGTAGGATCATCGATATAAAATACTTGTTTCGCCTGTGATGTCAATATGAATGGTTCACCCTTCTCTCCAATCTTTTCAAAGTTCACTAATGTGACACCCAATTCATCCACTATAACTACTTTGGTGTTATCAACACAATTACATTTAAACAGCAGAATTCTAAAATCTACATAGTCGAACTCCCATATGTCTTCAATGACACCGTATATGACATTTTAGATTCACATGGACTCTTATCCTTTGCAATTGCAAAAAACAATGAAGATGCTTGAAGGGTGACCCCACTATTTTGGATGACACTCTTATCATCTTAACTCTTTGTGTAATATGAGAATCCATTTATGCCAATCCCTTCATAAGACATAACATTCAATTTTGGTTTGAAGGTGAGGCATTTGATAGTTTCAGTAAAATTATCTAGTGTTTGAGATAGTTGATGTAAGACTTTATCTTCAAACCACTTAATAAATGTATTGTTATGCTCTCTAGCAAGCCACGTTGAATTGGCTTGAGGATATTGTCTCTTGATGAAATTGGTATGTTCCTCGATATAATCACTCACTTCGTTGATGTTGTGTAAATTATACAAGTAACCTTGTTCCAACTGCTCACGGCTGGCCAAAACATGTGTGTCGCGTGTGCGACCCATCAACCTACTAGCAATGGGGGAGAAAACATAGCATGTCGCAACAAACGATTCGAGGCGTCTCAAAAACAAGAGCCCGTCCCCCCGTGTTACGGGAGTGGGGGATGGCCCTACGCGCAGGCAGCAGGAGCATCGGCTCTACGAAGTCCGAATTGAATCTTTCTGTCCACCGTGCAAGGAGAATTGTTGTGTGCGAAGCGAGCCGGCCTGCTTCTTTATATTTCGTTCCTCTCCCTGAAGGTCAATTTGTACCTCTCGCTAATGCTCGAGCCATTTACATCCCTCTCCCATACGGTGGTGGCGGAATCAGACTCGGCACTCTAGCGAGCCTCCCGGTGGTGTGGTACGTAGTGGTCATAGTACTACGTCCCGCTCCAAAAAAAAAAAGGTGTGTGCCACACTCACGAGGGACTGCCAGTGAAATAGTGGAGGAAGGTGCGGATGACGTCAAGTCCGCATGGCCCAGCTCCTCAATATTCTTGTCATTAGTAGGAGAGTCACTAACACTCCAAAAATCATTGAAAAAATCCATAACCTCTCTCGCCACATAACCCTCAATAATGCTCCCTTCAGGCCGATAACGGTTTCGAACATCACCTTTAAAAATGCTCATGTATTGTTCAAAGGGATACATCCAATGCAAGAAAACTGGTCCATACATTTTCATTTCCCTGGTCAAGTGGACAACAAGATGTACCATGATATCAAAGAACGAAGGAGGAAAATGCATCTCAAGGTTACATAGGGTAACAACCACTTCTCTTTGCAATTTATCGAGAGTATCAGGGTCAACAACTTTGTTGCACAGACTGTTGAAAAAGAAACAAAGTCTGGTGATTGCAAACCTTACATGCTTCATCAATATAGATCGTATTGCCATGGGAAATATTTGTTGCATTAGAGTGTGACAATCATGAGATTTAAGACCTATCAACTTTAGATCTTTCATTGATACCAATGTATGGATGTTGGATGAGTAACTCTGTGGTACCTTAACATTTACCAAGCATTCACAAAAAGCTTTCTTCTCCTTTCTCGACAACGTGTGACAAGCGGGAGGTAAGTCTGTTCTTCGATCGCTACTAACTACTTCTGTTAATACTGTCCTTATTCCCAATTCGCATAGGTCCATTCTAGATTTTATCCCATCTTTAGTCCTACCTGGTATATTCAACAAAGTACGAATGATGCTATCACATACATTTTTCCAACGTGCATGACATCGATACAATGCCTGACTACCAAAGAACTCCAATAAGGAAGATCCCAAAATATTGAATTCTTCTTGAATAAAGATTTGTCACTCCGTGTGGGCATCATACATTGTGATCTCTTACCAAATTCATTGGCAAAGTCTTTTGCTCTTTCATAAACATCCTTCCCTGGTATAGGTTTAGGTGCACTCTGTTCCTCATTCCGTCCATTGAATGTTTTGCACATACTACGATATGAATGGAATTTTGGAAGAAACCTTTGATGACCAAGATATAAAATCTTTCCGCTGTGTTTTAGTCGTATTGAATCAGTGTTCTCTTCACATATAGGACACACTTTAGATCCTTTGACACTGTATCTAGACAAATTCCCATATGCTGGAAAGTCATTCACAGTGCAAAATAACATAGCGTGCAAATGAAATGTCTCTCTTTGTGAAACATCATAGGTCATCACACCTTTATCCCAGAGTTTCTTCAAGTCATCAATCAGAGGTTCAAGATAAACATCGATATTATTTCCAGGTTGTTTAGGGCCCGATATCAACAACGACAGCATAACGTACTTATTTTTCATACACAATGAGGGAGGAAGATTGTATATAATAAGCATAACTGGTCAAGTGCTATGTTGTCTTCTCAATGTCCCGTATGGATTCATCCCATCTGTAAAAAGCCCAACTCTTAGATTCTTGACTTCTTCACCAAATTCAGGGTACAATAAATCAATCTTCTTCCACTGTGGGGAATCAGACGCATGTCGTAGGATCCCATAATTATTTTTCTTAACATCTACATTCCACCTCAAATTCTTCACATCTATCGGACTGGCAAACAAGCGTTGAAACTGTGGTATTATAGGTAGATACCACATCACTTTGGCAGGAGAACCAGTTTTGGACTCCCCCGAAGTCGTCAATTTATACCTTGACACACCACATTTGGGATAATCTTTCCGATCCACATAGTCCTTTTGAAATAATACACAGTCATTCAGGCATGCGTGTATCTTCTTGGCCTCCATTCCCATTGGGCACAACAATTTCCTTAACTGGTATGTTGAGATTGGAAGCTCGTTTCCTTCAGGAAGAATTTCTTGAACAAAGAAAACAATGACGTGAAGCTTTTGTCGCTCCATCTATTGTTAGCTTTCAGCTTATACAATCTCAACACATCGCTAAGCTTTGTAAACTTACAACCTGTGTATAATGGTATCTCAGCATCATGCACAATGTTTCTAAACATGGGAGGTGGATTGGTGTGCTCTACCACACAACTATCCAACATCGCATCAACGATGTCTACTGGAACAGGTTCATTCACATCTACGTCATCAGAGGCAATTTCTTCTTCCACACAAGCACTGCTATCGACATCCACTGATTTCAGGTTTGAAATCTCTCCATGCCAGTGCCATTCTGTATAGCCTTGTACAATCCCGTTGTACATGACATGACTTTTGATTTCGTCACCAGTGCTAATTTTCAAGTTGTTACCGCAATGCCTACATGGACAGTAGAACCTATCTCTAGTTTGTTTCTTATGTTCCTCGACAAATCTAATAAACTGATCAAGACCAAAAATAAACTCGGGGGTGCAACAATTTGGAATGGACATCTATGATCTATCTATTCTATGATCAAAGAGAAAACAAGTATATATTAGAACAAGATTAGGGTCTAGGGTTAAAATATTAGGGTTTATGGTTAAAAATTTAGGGTTTAAGGTCTTATATATAATAAATGTGTACCACCTATCCCATTCTTGAACACCTAATCTCAATAGTAAGTGTATAATGTGTATTGGGTTTTCAAAAAAAATTTGGCAGCATTTCCCCACTGTTCTCCAAGTACATATGTACTTAGAGAACAAACAGGGAAATGCTGCCGAAATTTTCTTAAAAACCCAATACACATTATACACTTACATCCTAAGTGGGATTAAGTGTTCAAGAACAGTCCCAAACCGGGGACTATCCAAGATTTACTCCTAATGAGCAAATCTTGGATGGGTTTCTAGGCCAACATAATATAACACCACAGAACACACAATTTTCTTATAAAGTCACTTATAGACAACCATAACAACATATCAATGCTTTCTAAATTAATCAATGTATTATTTTATAACACAAATCGTGGTGGGTATAACATAGCAAAAAACTCAACATGTCACAACAGAAACATGTCCTTAACCTAATATACAGATATTTTTAACAAAACTCATTAGGAAGACCATTTACATTGTTTCCTGTAAGAACATCATGATCGCCCCATACTTCATCCAGGCTCGTCATCATATGTGTGATACATACGTTTATTACAACATTATTTAAAAGATATGATGTTCATGTGACATCAACTTAGGGTTACAACAACATAGAGAGAGAAAGTACTCTATCATTATAATAATCACACAAGAGGTTATATACCATCATCTCTTATTTGCATTAGGGTTAGGTTAAGAATTATGAGTTCAATTAGCATTGTCAATCAGCTCTTTAAAAAGCTCTAATATTTGTATTCATTCGAGGGCAAATGTAAGACTATAGGATGATGGGGTAAGCATTTATACTGTCAATTCCTAGGTTTACTTTTTTACCGTAACAATATTCATTAGAGTTATAGACAACCATATTAGGGCATAATCCCATCCTTTTTTATCAAATCTAAAGAACCAAATACATTAACCTCCTAATCATGGGATTACATCTATATTGGTACGTGGGTTCATCCAAGACTATATCCTAACTAGGGTTTAGGGTGGTATCAGGTTTCGATAGGAATAAGGGTACCAAACCCTAATTACATTGCAACATGATTCGATATGGTATAAACCCAAATTGTTGGAAACGTTAGATTATATTAAAATAGACAAATTTAATTATATACACAATATATTAAACAAATATAGGGTTTATATGTATTAACCACTCTACATTTCATGTATTAACTACACTTTTAGAACTAGAGGCATAATTAGACTCTGGAATGTATAGGATCGGATGATTCGATATACCGGCGACAGTGGCGGCGGTGATAGTAGCAGAGACGGCGGTAGTGGCGGCGACAGGAGTGGCGGGAGCAGGAGTAGGAGTAGGAGGGAGGAGGAGCAGGAGCAGGAGCAGGAATGGCGGGAGCAGGAGTAGGTGGCAGTGTAGCGGCAGCAGCAGGCGGCGGCGGTGCGTGTGGCAGCAGGCGGCGGTAGCAAGTGCAGCAGGAGGCAGGAGCAGTTGCGGCGGCGGCGGCGAGCACAGCGAGCGACGGCAGGAATCGCAAATTGCCAGACCTAAGCTCTTGGCAATGTAACAGAGAGAAAGGAGAGAGAAATGGGAAGAGTCTGCTTCGCGTGGGTACTATTAAGTTAACAATAGACATCGGTTAATAAAAACAACTGGCACTTCTAACTATAGGCGTCGAGTGCTGTAGAAAACCGACGCCAAAGGGGGTGAAAATTTTTGAGGGGTCAGCGCGCGAAAACACATCGACGTCGGTTATTTCAAGTAAATTGACGATAACAATGGGCCCAATTTCTGTCTCGTGAAAAAACATTAGTCGTCGGTTGATTAGCTAAAAATCGACGTCGTATGTTAAATTTTTGAGATACTTTTTTTCGTTGGAAATTTTGGATTTGGCGGTCGATTTTAGGCGTCGGTTGCTTATTGAGGAACCGACAATAAATAAAAAGTGATACCCGTGTCTGGCCGCTCTTCACAGATAAATGTCGGTTTGTGTATTCAACTGACGCTGTATGATTTAGGCGTCGATTTCTTGTATACAACCGACGCCTGTAAATGTGACCTTATAAGTCATTTCTGTAGTAGTGGTCTAAACAGAAAGTGTATTGGTTGATCCACTTCTGATAAGTAATGTAGTGACTATAACTGTTCAATATTAAATCTGCTTCATCCAGTCCGATAGCTCCAAATATATTAACTAAGCAGTAAAACTCAGCTTGATTAATTTAACTATAATATTGGGGTTAATATACCTTAGTACCCATGTGCATGAATCAAACTTATTAGAAAACTATGCACACACATGACAATTTGAGCCCCTGTTTGTTCATCCCCTGCCTTACACCCTGGCTTTCAGTGCTTTGGAGTCAACGCCACGCTTGACTTTGGAATTTAAGCTATTGGAGCCGATTATTTTCAGCATTACTTTGACTTTGGTGCTCCATCTTTGCTCCCTGTGATGATTTTCCCCGATTTCAGTACCATATGTTTAGTTTCTCTGATCATATCAAAATTTGTGCAACGGTGATTGCCATATGACTCTTTCAGGCTTAATTATACATAAACGGCCTTGAATTCAGGAAGCAATGCATCGTTTTCTAGTAACTACCAAACTGGCATTGGCCACTTTGAACCGAGACAAACTTCAAACAATCTGTACAAGCATCTTCATCCTCCTGTGATATCCAAATAAATAAAGCATGATCTGCTAACATGACGGAATGCATGTCTATATGTAAAAATCCGCAGAATTTCAAACTTCTGCCTCAAACATGGACGAGCTGGTTCTGACTAAGTTCATTTGGTCAGCATTTAGACATTTAGTTAATTATACGCTGTGCCTGACCAAGTCGGTCTTCGATAGCATGGCAAGAACATTGGCATTCAATAAATTTTGGATATTTGCTATATAATTAGTTTATATAAAAGAGGTGGACATCAGTTAAAGGGAAACAAAAGGCATCTGAATGATTCCTTGACGGTGCATCAATTAGCCGCTCATTCACAACTTAATTAGGTGGAGTTCCTCGGTCCTGGCCCTGGTCCTGGTCCGGGTTCTTCTTGTCTCGGTCGTCCCTGTTCTCCAACTTGTTGGAGCCTACCTTTAGAAAAAGAGTAGCTGTTCTTCGACGACTCTCCCTTTCCGGTTCCATTCTCCTCCAGATCGAAGAACTGGAAATGAAATTTCGTGTTCGTGCCACCATATATAGGCAGGAAGATGGAAGGATGCAAGCTGCGGCGGCGGTGGTGACCGTTCTTGCTCCTCCACGTCCGACTCAAGCATGTGGCTGGGGAGGACACGTAATCAACGAAACCCAAAGTCTAGAATTGGATATACGTGGTAAAGGCCAGAAAGTAAAAGGCAAGTTACTGGATTGTACGCGTGGGGCATACATAACAAGGCTAGAAGAAGGAGAAGGTAGAAACAAGGCTGTTACTTGTGTGGAGTGTTCGACTAGGGCATACATAACAAAATGACCATTCGATGAAAGAAGGGGAACGAAGAAAAAGGTTGGTATTGCCAATATCGTACCCTTGAACTTCTACACCGTTCATGTACTCACATGGTTTGATTATTGTATTTCCAATATCGTAATCCATTGATGGCCATACTAACCGTTTAATTTTGCAGCAGCACATGATAGGCCGTACGTCATAGGTAATAGGAGTTGAATTGGATTCCAAAATACCCATCGTAGTGCACCTGCCAGAACCTTCCTCTGTGAACGGTGTGAATACCCTCAGGGCACGTTTGGTTCGTGGGACGCAAGATAGGATGGGACTCAGAATCCTATTTGTAACCCAATCCTGTGTTTGGCTGCACAAAAATTAAGACTGGATGGTACACAGACAGTAAACAAATCCTAACCGGCTGGGACTCGTCAGTTCTGCAACCCCCTAGGTATTGCTCCGGTATACATCGTCAATTCTTAATAACAAGTCCCGACGGCCCCGACGACCGTTTGACGCCTTCGTTCCATCTCTTGAATCGTGATGCCCCGTTCGAGAGTGCCAGTGTCTATCATCTTCTTCTTCCTGGCACGTCCTCTACCTCCCTCGAAAGATGGATGTGGGATCACATACCCCATTGGTCTTGCCATCTCGCTATCCGGAATGGCCTCTCCACTTGACACGCTGGGTGCTGGGGAGGTACTCAGAACTCTCCGCCTCGAAGAGCGAGATGGGCTTGCTTAATGCCTTACCGTAATCGTGCCCGCCGCCGGAGACGATGGGTGGAATGGCCATGAGAAGCAATGTGGATAGAACGAGGAGCTGCAACCACACTGTGGATCGAGAAATAGCGGAAGGGAGGAAAGATCACCGGAAAAAGTAACACGGCTTGATGAGCATGGGCTCCCTCCCTGCTTCCGCACCACACAGCATAGTGTCGACCGAGCCTTCCCTTCACACAACCACAACCTATTGCTGCCAATGCTAGCATATAAACAAAGAAAGTTTGTTGCTACATCTGTCACGGAATGATGACCGCTATTGTGTTATTGTTTCTATCCTAGCACTGGAACAATTGTGCACTTCATTTTTTTTCCTTTTGTTGCTGCATTCACTGTCATCTATATACTACGGTCCCCTTTTTCCTTCTGTCGCCTACCGCAGCAGGTGAATTTAGGCGCAATTGATCTATAGGTTGGCAACCGCTCAATCCAATCCTACTAGATTATCCTATTGCATCCAAACATGACATAGGAATCTTAGAATCCCATCCGCTGCCTATACCAGCCGATGCTTTCCTTCTCTCCATCCCGCTATAATCCTTTCTCACGAACCAAACGTGCCCTCAGGTTAATCGATAGGCCTGGAACGTGTTATTTGTCAAATTATTAGGAAGAGGAAACTGTTGGGGTCTAACATCCAAGTCTCCAGCCCAGTTGGGTTTTCAAATGCAGCCACCATGGCAGAAAGATGGAAAGAAAGAAGCAGCAGCCGCTGTTGTTCATTGCTAGCAGAGACGGGAAGACAAGAAAGGAAGACGAGAGAAGAAAGACTCGCAGTGCTTCCTGGCTTTCTTCTTGAGGCTGCATAGGTGTTTTCTTAAGAAGTGTAGGTGCGGTGTAGTGTAGCTGTAGGGATCTCTCTCTAACTTAGTAATTTATATATCTCTTTTTGGACTTTGGATCAAAACCGAAGAAGAAAACTGGATCTTTATTTTATAGTGGTCATGTGTAGGTACCTCCGATTTGTCCCTCATACTTTGTGTGGGTAGTTCACGTAAAATTTTGCATTCACTATCTATTTGTTTGCCGTTAAGCTTGAGTTTATATGGTTGTCCGTAAAGTTTCCGTTATTTTTCAAATTGCATTCTCATTGACTGCATCACAATGATACATAGATATCCAAACATGTGGTTTCAGAGTACATGGTGCAAATACATGCTCATATGGGGAAAGATGATGATAGAACTATGATGAAGTTGACAAGCACAAATTATTAGATTTTCAAAATTAAGATGGATGAGATTATATATTGCTAGAATTTGCACAATCCGACAGAGGGACATAAGTCTTTTGACATTTTTATGCATATTAGAAGAAATTAAACATGAAGACAATAAGAATAATTTGAAAGTAACTTGATATTTTTGTATTCCATTACATTTCATAGGAGAACAATGCCAAAGATTAGGAAGAAGTTCAAACATATTATAAAAGATACAGACTTAGGGATTCTTGATAATGAAGTTGGTGAACTTGAAATATGGGAAAGATGATAGCATCATCGAGTACATGTATAAATTTTATAGAATCATCAACCAATTGGGATATATGAAGATGGTTCTTGACGATGAAACTTCATACACTACTTATTGTGAGATCACTACCCGACAGTTGGGAGATTGTAGCTGTGACAATCAACGATTATATGTTTGAAGGAAAGTTGACACTTGATTAGGTACATAGAATCTATTGATGAAGTGACTCGACGATGGGCCTCAAATGATAGGATTTAGAGATGAAATTTAGGGCAAGCAGGAGAACTAGTAGAGTGAGATACCATGGTACATCTCAAATCAGTGATGAATCCCAACAACACAAGAAGGCTCGTGGTAGATCATAAGTCAAAGTGTTGGGGCTGCTTCAACTGTGGCAAGCTACCTCACTTCAAAAAGGATTGCAAGGTCTAAAAAAGGATTCATCGGTCTAAGGGTAAGAAGAAAATGATGATGAAAAAAAAATTATAGTAAACATTTTAGATGAAAGGAGCACTACTGATGATGTGATTTTGGTAGCCCAGGAGCAATGTTTATGTACTGATGAGGATGATTCTTAGTCGGGTCTGACCATGCATCACCCAATAATGAGTTCTATACTATATAGAGGAGTTAAGACTTCACCAGGTTGAATATGAAAAATGTCAACATCTCTAACATTTTTGGGATTGTATACATCTAGGTTTGAACAAATGTCAGCCCACCATCATGCTTAATGATGTTCTTCATGTTACCAATTTGCGATTGAATTTGATATACAGTTCTGCATTGATAGAGAAAGTTATGATCTAGGATTTTCATATTAAATGTAATATTATAAAGTGGTCCATATATTTTTGTTTGTGGTAAAATATTGTTCATATTGTACAAGACTAGGTTGAATGTGCTAAAAGGTAGCTTATAGGTAGTTGAGGATCACTTGACAGATCTATGGCATAGACAGCTAGTTTACTTGAGTGAGAAGAGCTTGTATATCTTATTAAGAAAGAGTTTGATTCATTGTAGCAAACCCCACCAATCTTAGTCATGTGATACATGTAAGATAAAAAAAGAACATGTAAGTTTTTTCAAGAAGAAATCAAAAGTTGAAGTCAAAGCTTCTGCAGTTGATTCATTCATATGCATGTGGTCTATTTGTGATAGCTTTGCGGGTGGCATTAGGTATTTTATCGCATTCATTTATATTAAATCTAAGAAGGCATGGGTGTACTTGTTAAAGACATACGAAAATATTATTTAGTTTTCAAAGGTTTCACGCCTTAATGGAAAACAAGAAAGAGAAGAACCTTAGGTGTGACTACACAGATAATGGTAGAGTACACCTCTAGGGAGTTTAAAGAGTGCCTAACAGAAGGGGACATATGATGTGTGAGGGAAGAGCCTTAGAGAAGAACATTATAATTATATGAAAAAAAGAGGAGGATTTATACTTTGTATATGAAGTTAGATGCATGTTGAAAATTATAAAGTTACCATAGGGCGAGGCAATGAATATTTTTTTTATTTAATAGATCAATCCCCATCTATTGCATTGAGATTTCAAATACCTGAGAAAGTATGGGCATGTATGGATGCATGCTAATCTCATCTATGTGTATCTAGGTTCAAGTCATAGGCACTCGTTCCCAGGGAAAAATGGTTAAATTTGTATAAAAAGGTGATGCATGCCATTTTTATTGGTATGGATATTAGAAGTTTTGGTGCACAATGTGGGATTTAATGAAAAAACCCCGATCGTACACAATGATGTGCCCTTCATTTAAAATTTGATGATGACAAAGCCTGAGAGTGATGACATAGAGGTTACATAATTATGTGAATCATTTTATGATGATGAGTCTAAGAATGCTTCAACTTCTATGTAAGTGCAGTCTTTGAATGAAAAAATAGATCAACATGATCAACCTAAGTAGAAAAATGATTCATCAACAAGTGGACATGTTCTAGTTTCTTAGGGGACTCGATTAGAGATTTTTGGGAAGATGAGCATGACATCTCTAGGCAAAGTCCTCAAAGAAGTTGTTGGGGGAGATTTGACATAGTTTGTCATGCTTCATCCAGATGTCTAGCATCTCACTATATTCTTCTACTAATTATGGGGATCCCACAACTTTGCACAAGGCACAAACTTATAGAGACAAAGCACATTGTCATTATAATATGAATGAGGAGGTATCTACTTTGTATAAAAATGATACCTATCAGCACGTGGCACTTCCCAAGGGCCAAAGTGCATTAAAGATATAGAGCATTTATAGGATGATGAAAGATGACATCCGGAAGGATGTCAGTCGATTAGATACAAAGTCAGATCAGTCCTGAATGGTTTTACTCAAAGAAGAGGGCTAAATTTTGATGAGATATTTTCTCCACTTGTGAAGATGACGAATATCATTGTTTCTAGGTCTTGTTACTGGTACAGATCTAGGCACGAGAAAATGCATGTGAAGATAACCTGTCTTCTAGGTAACATGGTGTAGGATATCTACATGGAGTATCAAGAACGGTTCCATATTAAGGAGAAATAGCACTTAGTTTGCATGTTGAAGAAGAGTTTGTACATGTTGAAATAACCTCTTGTGAAGTTGTACAAAAAGTTTGATTCTTTCATATAGAGTCACGAATACTAGAAGACAAGTGCAAATTCATGCGTTCTATGATTTTTATTACCTTATCATATAGAAAAACACTACCTTATATATTGGGTTTACATCATATTCTTTTATTAGTATTTTAGGTCGACAACTAGTTCCATTAATGTCTATAATGTTCATGAGGTAGTTATAAAATGCATATATTCATTATATGGTAGAGTCAAAAAATTTCATGCATAATTATTAGTGGTCACATATATATCAAAATTAAAGTAGGGATTATGACATCGGTGGATTACATACAAATTTCATTTTAATAGTTACATATTCATTTATTAATGTCTGCATTTAAGTCTTTGATCTACATTCCATTATAATTGACTATTCTTATAGTTTCATGTTCTTTTTTAGGATATACGTTTACCAACACAATTTCAATAGTGGTCCTACATTAATCAAAGTCTTATGGTGTATTTCTTACTAATGAAAACATTACATATGATTCTAAATGAGGTATTATAAAATTTATATTTCCAAATATAAAGTTGAACAATATTACTCTCTAAAAGAATTGGCTTAAACAAGAATTTTTCCAATTGATTCCATGTGACTCATTAATCTATTAAAAATTTCTAGGTATCTTTAGTATCCTTTTGTAGGGTTTAGTTGTTCCAACATAGAATACTATAGTCTTTGAGTTGTTAGATCATCAGGTGTCTATCATGGAAAATTTGATATTTACCTTCATGCAAAAGGCCATGATATGTGTCTTTATCAACCTATGTATCTTTGGTTGTTATAACTTCTCATTAAGATCCATTAGATTCTTTGTATTACTAAATTCATAACAGTCCTACACATGGTCACTTATTAAACATTTATTATTCCATATCAATATTTATGTGACATGTGTGTATATTTATTTACATACTAATATATCACATTCTAATTAAGGACCCAAAAAATCTCATGCTAGCTTATCACAATGAAGAGTTGAAATTCCATTTTGATTAATCCTTATCACGTGCAAGCATTAAGGCTAGAAAGAACTAAATATTTCAATTAAATGAAGCACAACCCCACTTCATGTCTTATTCCCAATTCGTACAATTTAATGTAGTATTTAACCAATTATCACGTAATTAAACCCTTAGGTTTAAAATTGTTATATGACATGGTAGAGATAGTCATAAGGATCAACCTAAGTTAAATATTTCCAAAACAAAATCTCTAAGTATAAATACTTTTTTTTTATTATCTATAATTATTAAATATTTATTCCATTTACATATTTATTTCAAGTGAACTCTAATATGTGTTATTTATCATTCTAAATTATAGAATCCAATAAATCTTGCCAATATTAACCTCTAAGGTCATCAATTACTTACTTTTGAAAATACTCAAATATGTGATTCAATAATATGTAAATTAAAGAAAAAAAGAAGTTGGAAGGGGAATGTAATGACCACATTTGTGCTTAATTGGTAAACTAGGGTTTACCTAAATGATTACATGCTTGATTAGATTGAACATAGTTTAGACTTGATTAATGATAGTATATCAATTGTGATGTTTCAAACCTAATAAGAAACTCTAACTATGATTTTAGTTTAAAGAATTAGGGTTTGAGAAATGTAAACCCTAATTGGCAAAAATTAGGGTTTTGATAGTACATCAATATGGAATTTGATCAGGATAGTAGTGTGGTAAATGATTTTTCATATTTTCTACAAATTTTGTATTTAATTGAATTTTGGATACGATATGTATAACTCAATTATGCATATAGGAGAAAATTTTCAGAATATTTGAGTGTTCTTTGAATGTGGTTATCGGTCGAATTATATTTCGACCAAAATGCTGACAGAGTGCTTTTTAGCAGTGTAGTGTTTTATTTTTATTTAATTATTGGAAACTCAAAATGATCTAAAATTTTAACTAGAGATCTAAAACTCAATCTTAAACAATGTAAAATTTTCATAATTTTTGGATCCATTTAAACCTTATCAGTAGACAAATTATAGTAATATTTTTATGACAGAAAATTCAGCTGAAATAAGAGAAAGTATAGTGAGGGGTCAATGTGCAATTTACCCAAGCAGCTCAATTTCTCTATATGGTCAACCTAACACACAAGGAGCTCTCATAATTTATTATTCAATCTAGGGAAACCAAATCCTAGAGAGAGAGGGAGAGTTAGGGTTTGAGAAGAGAAAGTGATGGAGATGCTGACCTACAGTTTTGCGGTCTGAGGAATGATGAAATCATGTAAATTTAGCCTCTTTGGATATAGTTTCATGGTGAATCATCTCTCACATGTCAAGATTCCGTCCCTCCTCTGATTTGATCTAAAATGTTGTCAAAACTTCCCCTTTTCTCACTCTTTCTTCATAATCCCTCATTTTTAGGGTTTTCGAGTTGAAAGGAAGAAGAATCGGGTGAATTGCTAGGGATTTGAAATGAGATTGAGATTTTTAGGGATGAGATACGTTTTTAAGGTGTTTTCAGACCTTAGGGTGAGTGGGTAAAAGAATATTTCAATCAATTGTACTCAATTAGATGATTTTAATTTATATTCTCGATTTCTCACTAGATGACAATAAATGAAAAGAACTGTTCTTGAATCCAGTTTATAGAATACTTCAATTCATGTTCCAACTATGATATGAAAAAGTTTATATGATGACATGGATATATATATCCATGTATCTTGAATACTACAAAATTAAGTAGTTTATTGAGAATCTTCTGAAGATCTAAATTTTCAAGTTATTCAGGTGTTTGAACAACATTATAGATGAAATTTGGATTTATGCTTATATGATCTTACTTATGTTCCTAGTGCATATAATTCTACATGTTTGATCTCTTGCTTTGATATATAGACAAATAGAGTTTCTGATTTTCACAATACATATCTTGTGAATAGCAAGTAATCAAGGATGGAAACCCAATCTAGTATGCTTTTACAAGTATACATATCTAATTTAGTAGTAAATGGGTGATTGAAATGATTCATGTGATATTGTGGGATTTTATCTAAATATTATCTTATATTCATATATTCTTTGTTTATGAGATTCAAATTTTCTAACTCAAAAACTTGTCATGAAATGCATATGTTGTTATGCTATTGCAAGTGGAGATATGACATGCCCTAGATAGGTATGTTATCAATGTCATGCATAAATGTGAAAAATGTTGAATGAGAATATTTATATTAGTAGACATGATATATGTTTGAATACATGAGAAGTGCCATATGTGCATGAGTAAGGAGAAACCCTATGAAAGGGGTAAACAATATGTTAAGCATTCAGTTCAATATCATCAGTGATTTCAATTCAATAGTTTGAGTAGTCATTAATATACAAAGTTAGAAGAGATCAGTCTAAGAGGAAGATATAATCTAAGTTACAATATTAATAGTAGCCCTGAACACTTTAGATTCCTTATGAGAGGTCTGCGTCGTAGGGATGAAATGACCTAACCCTGGCAGTGTCCAGTATACGGGGGTCAGATGGTACTAATAGGTGGTACGGAGGACGAAGCCCTAGTGTAAGTCTGCATAAAAATATAGTATGTAGTGTCCAACATCAATCAGAGATTCTGGTGGCACTAGAGTACATAAAAGCCAATAGGTGGCTTGACTCTCCGCCTGTGTACTTAGGTTAGAGGTGGAGTCCAGTTTTATGGCCCATAGGTGTGTCGAGGCTAGAGAGCCATTTTCCTATTACAGACTAACAATGTAGTCAGGCTTAGCATCCCAGGTGTGTCAGCTAAGTCTTGTATGGTGAGATTGAATTTCGTTACGATTCTTCATATGTAGAGTACATTGCATAAGCTAAAATATGATTATATAAGTTTTAAAGAGTTTCTTATAAGTAAGAAAGGATAAGAAATATTCGAGTACAGTTTCACAGTAGTTGTTCTTTAAATGTAATATTGAATATATTGGGGATTATATTTCCATACTTGTTTAGTTCTAATGATGTAGGCTTCAATGTTATTAGTAAATTTTTCAATATCTAGTTTTTCAATTTGAAATTACTATCTTGTTTTATTTCAATTATCCAAGAATGATAAATATCTGATTCAGTACTTTAGACTGCATTATGGTTTTACTCATTCACTGAGCGAGTAGGCTCACCCCTCTACTCAAAAATTTTAGGGAAACCATGGGGATTGAAGATATCATTGCATCAGAGTAGATCTTCCACAAGAGTTAAGTCTGAGTATAGATAAGTTCAGTCGGTCCTTGTCACTCTAGGTCCTTGTAAAGAAATAAGAGAGAGTTGTAAATAATGATGTATAACATTATTCCTCTTTTAGCAATATATGCAAATCAACAAGTCTTATGTGCGTAAAAGTATGAGAAACATAATGAATGATCATGCATGCATTTTTACTGTTGAAATCAGATTAGAGAGATCAATTTTTAGATTCCCTTGTAAAGTTAGTTTATGTAGTTCAATGCGAGAAAACAAAGAGTTTGAAAATGAAGAAAAAGTTAAGGGTGATCTTTGCATTACGTTAAATCCTCAATTTATGCTCTAATCTCATGATTAATGTAATTGTGAGATCGGGGTGTAACAGGGAAGATAACATGTAACCAACTATACACATTACATGTTTTTCGTCATATTTTCCATTTTCTTCCATTAAATGCATTTTTAAAGTTCTTACTTTTATAATATGTAAACTAAAAACAAAATTAAATGGAATATGGGAATAGAAGATCATGATCTTCGACCAATATAAGATTCTTTCTGAGACGATGAACTAGGAGATCTGAGTTTTTGTGGTGCAATTAGGTAGTTTTTTATCTTCCTTAGGGGTCTTCAAAGTTATTCATGCCATTGTTGGTGGATGTGGTGGAGGTTAGAGAGAGTAGTTCCAATGTAGGAAGGGGATCCAAAGTGACTCTAGGGGTAAATGGAGTTGAGGGGTGGCAACAACACATATAGTAAGTAAGAGGGTGTAGGAACTAGATTTCTATTTCCATACCCTTGGAAATGCCCAAATCTCACTGGTGACCATAGAAGACAGCTGAGTAGGTCTCGACATTATATATGACATTGGGGCAAATGAGTAGTTCGTAAGCATTTGGGTATTGCGGTAAAGGTGGATGAGAGTTTAGATTGGCATAGGGAATTACAAAGGGTTATTGTAGAGGTCTACATAGTTGTATGAAGACGTGTAGTTCAGTAATGTGTATAAACACTTATATAGGGGAAATTGTGTCTAGATTTTTTTTTTTGTGGAGTCATAAATATGCTATTGATGTTCCCAATTCTGTGGGCTTTTATGTGAGGCGTGATTAAGCTCCTTAATGGCATCTCATTCTTATAGAATTTCTTGGTGGGTGTTTACACCCTTATGAAAGGGAGAGGTGGTGAGGATGCCAATTGGATAGTGGGAATGATGAGGAAGCTATAGAAATATAAAGAAAGGGTGAAGATGGATTAGTGGAAGAATGTTTATACTAGGGGAACCCACTCTCTACCAGATTGAGGAAGATAACCTAATAGTGGGTGCTTATATCTACCTCGAATGGATGAGAGGGATCAGTCAGGTCTATTGGGTTAGCAACTAGAAACATTTTTTTAAACATTTTATTAATCACTTTCTGTAAGGTGCATATTATGTCTAATCAACCTAAAATTTTAACAATGGATGTATATTGATTATTACTAATTGATAAAAATATAAACTCTCATTATTTTCATCTCAATTTATTCTCAATCAATTTTATTCATTAATAACTAAAAATGAAATTTATGAAAAAACTAATTTGTTCATTTTCACAATTGATTGCGAAAACAATGACTCTCAATTGTACCAAGCAAACATAGAGTAGGTTCATTTTAATGATAAACCTGAATGACTAAATAAATTCTAGTAATGACTAATAATTATTAATAGTTAATTATCGTGAACTAAATGGATCTGACTAGGCTTCAAAAATTGTACTTTTTCCACCTTCAAGTCCATACAAAAGAAATTAAAATAAAGATAGTAGAAATTCAATTGAGATTTTTGATTCATGAGAAATATATATTATAGTTCCCAAATATGTGAAATGCCCACAAGTGTGTTTCAACTCTTACACCCTTGAAAGGGATCCCATTCCATAAACTCTTAGTAGCAACAATATTCCTACTAGGGTCATATGTACAAATTTTCCACTATACTATGCTTTTGTGTTGAAGTGTCATCTTCAACTAAAACATAAAAGTTTAGTTCTCTATTCACTACCATAGTTCATCGCATGGTGAACATTTACTCTTCTACTAATCATGTTGAGTCACTTAATTGATTTACGTTCAAAATTCACTTAAAACTATACGTACTATATTATAGGTGAATATTCAAAATACAACTTCTAGTGTCATGTTTTGAATTGAATGTTGATAATTAAAATTATGAATCTTAAACTGTTTTAGTTAATATTTTGATTTACAAAAAACATTTCTTGGTTACATAGTTATAAAGTTTAGAATAAATGTATTATATCTTGTAATTTTTATATTTTCCTCTCATTAATTTTACCACTAGTCCATATTGAATATTTTATTGAGAACAAGTATTTAGTTTTACTTTATTTTTTTTCAATTTACAATATCAATGTAATGAATTTATAATATATGTTCTCCAAAGTTTTATGTGTCTAAGAAAGTTGCACATTTGAAAATATAGACTCCCATGATATTTATCACTGTTTAAATATTATTGGACTAACATTATGAGTATTAGTTGTTTATCCTCGATACAATTATGTAGATCTAATGTAATATATATGAAATTCAATTTATTTTCTTTTATGTTTCTCAAAAGTTTTATATGTATAGGAAAGGCAGGGACTGTCTCCTCATTCTAGGAAATTGCAATCTCCTCTAAGATGATGATGTTCATGATGACATTGATGATATTAGTGGGAATGCTTGTTCTTTCAGAAGTTCCAATGCAGAAGGACCAACTCATGTTGTCATACACCTTTGAGAGATAGGGCTTGAATGCCAGATTATTCTGAGTAGTAAGCATCAAGGACATGCACTACTACAGAAGTGCCTTTTAGTGTCGGTTGTTTAACCCCCTTTGGCGTCGGTTTCTGAACGACGCCTATGTGGGCGCCGCTAAAAGGTTGGACACTTCAGCGTCGGTTAAAAAACTGACGCCTATTTAACATAAAGGCGTCGGTTTATTATAAAACACCGACGCCAAAAGGGTTCGCGCCACAGAAAACGGCGTCATCTAGGACGCTTTCTGCGTCGGTTATATACTAAAAAACCGACGCAGAAAAGTGTCCTAGATGACTCCCATTTCCTGTAGCGCGAACACTTTTGGCGTCGGTGTTCAACAAAAAACCGATGCTGTAAGTCTGTGCTGACGGTTATCGGTAAATAACCGACGCCTATATATATATATTTTTTTATAAATATGTTTGCAGGCCTGCTGTGGCTGGTCAGCAGGATGAGAACCTACAGTTCAGTTTTCTGAACTGCAGGTTTACGACATCCATTGATATCAGCCTACAAACAGGCCACAAACCTGCAAAATTAACATAAAAAGATTCACACAAGTAGATATATTCAGACATCAATTCAATTGTCACGTTCACACATATAGAATCATTCAAATACATGTTTTAACATTCAGAAACATTCATTTACAAAGTATCATTCATCATCACTATCAACATCCCAATTATATCTTACAGTTGCCACTGTTTGTACAACTATTGCCCATTCTTCTCTTACTTCATCTAATGCTTCCCTCGTATATGGAGCATGTACATTTTTTAAGTGTTTGCCTATAGTGTGGTCAGTTTTAAACACCTGCAAAGAGAATGATGTATATAAGTAATAATATAAAAATAAGATTGATATATTTTATACTAACTAATGAGACTATATATAATACCTCATGTATGGTATCGATGTCTTTCTTCGCCTGTGTATGGTATAGAACTCTCCTCCAGTATCTCCCTCACAGACTCCTGTGCGGAGAGGGACATTCCAACTCGAGATATCATCTTCCGTTGCCTCCTCCGCAGCAATATCCTTATCTCTGAACGTTTCTCGTAGGATTCTGAACCCCTCCTTCCCTCTACTACATCGAAGCCATGCCACAGTTGAACCCTTTCACCGAGCCCTACCCGGCCAAACAGACGTCGCCTGAAGTACCACCGTCGTCGTCGTCTCCACCTCCATCGCAACTTGCTGTGCTAGTCCTGGCAGTTTATCACCCCACATGCTTTCCTCACCAGTTCCTGCCGCTAGACGACCACACAATGGAATCCAAGAGGATATGCAGGCGTTCGCCACAGACTATAGGATGAGTATACTCAGCTTATAGTCTTTGGCGAACTCCTGCATATCCTCTTGGATCCATTGTGTGGTCGTCTAGCGGCAGGAACTGGGGAGGAAGGCATGTGGGGTGATAAACTGCCAGGACTAGCACAGCAAGTTGCGATGGAGGTGGAGACGACGACGACAGTGGTGCTTCAGGCGACGCCTACTTGGCCGGGTAGGGCTCGGCGAAAGGGTTCAACTGCAGCATGGCTTCGATGCAGTAGAGGGAAGGAAGGGGTTCAGAATCCTACGAGAAACGTTTAGAGATGAGGATATTACTGCGGAGGAGGAGGAAACGGTAGACGATATCTTGAGTTGGAATGTCCCTCTCCGCACATCAAGTTGCTCCAGTGCTTCAGTGGGTACATGTGCATCATCAACCTAAAATTTGATAAAAATAAACACACTAAATTAGCATTTGTATTAAAAAAGCAAACATTACTCTAAACGTTTGTATTTTACCATTTTTGCAGCCGCCTCCGCGCATCTGAAAATGTCATTAAAAAGGCAAACATTTAGCATTTGTATTAACTAGAAAAAGGAAAACATTTAGCATTTGTATAAACTAGAAAAAGGAAAACATTTACCATTTGTATAAACATACATGTCTCTAAAATTGTGATCTTTTATCAATTAACAATCCTTCATTGTGATCTCCGCGCACATATAAGTCATCATTAGCTTCAATATTTTGTGGAGTTGGCAACCCAACTGAGAATGGACTAGAGTCATCATACTTATCATAGTACTCTTCTTCATCTATAGGATCTTCAATGAACTGTCTTTTACCATGAAGAACAACCGACCATTTATCATTTGCAGGATCATCGATATAGAATATTTGTTTTGCCTGTGATGCCAATATGAATGGTTCAGCCTTCTCGCCAATCATTTCAAAGTTCACCAAAGTGAAACCCAATTCATCCACTATAACTCCTTTGGTGTTATCAACCCAATTACATTTAAAGAGCGGAATATTGAAATCTATGTAGTCAAACTCCCAAATGTCTTCAATGACACCGTAATATGACATTTTAGCTTCACGTGGACTCTTATCCTTTGCACTTGCAAAGTACATAGTTGACGCTTGAAGAGTGACCCCACTATTTTGGACGACACTCTTATCATCTTGGCGCTTTGTGTAATATGTGAATCCATTAATGTCAAACCCTTCATAAGACATAACATTCGGTTTTGGTTTAAAGGCGAGACATTTGATAGTTTCTGTAATATCATTTGGTGTTTGAGATAGTTGATGTAAGACTTTATCTTCAAACCACTTAGTAAAAGTCTTATTATGCTCTCTAGCAAGCCACATTGAACTTGCTCGAGGATGTTGTCTCTTTATGAAATTGGTATGTTCCTCGATATAAACACTCACTTCATCCATATTATGTAAAATATACAAGTGAGCTTGTTCCAACTGCTCACGGCTGATTACTTTCACCCGTGATCCCAAAATTCCTTTGCCCTCCTCAATATTCGTGTCATTATCAGGAGTGTCATTACCACTGAGAAAGTCATTGCAGAAATCCATAACCTCTCTCGCCACATAACCTTCAATAATACTCCCTTCAGGACGATAACGGTTTCGAACATCACCTTTAAAAATGCTCATGTATCGTTCAAAGGGATACATCCAATGCAAGAAAACCGGTCCCAAGATTTTCACTTCCCTAGTCAAGTGGACAACAAGATGTACCATGATATCAAAGAACGAAGGAGGGAAATACATCTCAAGCTGACATAGGGTAACAACCACTTCTCTTTGCAAATTATCGAGAGTATCAGGGTCAATAACTTTGCTGCATAGACTGTTGAAAAAGTAACAAAGTCTGGTAATTGCAAACCTTACATGCTTCGGCAATATAGATCGAATTGCCACGGGCAATATTTGTTGCATTAGAGTGTGACAATCATGAGATTTAAGACCTATCAACTTCAGATCTTTCATTGATACCAATCTACGGATGTTGGATGAGTAACCATGTGGCACCTTAACATTTACCAAGCATTCACAAAACGTTTTCTTCTCCTTTCTAGACAACGTGTAACAAGCGGGAGGTAAGTATGTTCTTTTATTACCCATTTCACGTAATTCTGTTAATTCTGACCTTATTCCCATTTCACGTAGGTCCAGTCTGGATTTTATCCCATCTTTAGTCTTACCTGGTATATTTAATAGAGTACCAATGATGCTATCACAGACATTTTTCTCAACGTGCATTACATCGATACAATGCCTGACTGACAAAGAACTCCAATAAGGAAGATCCCAAAATATTGACTTCTTTTTGAATGAAGAATTGTCACTCCGTGTGGCCATACTACATTGTGATTTCTTACCAAATTCATTGACAATGTCTTTTACTCTTTCATAAACAACATCCCCTGGTATAGGTTTAGGTGCACTCCGTTCATCATTCCATCCATTGAATGCTTTGCGCTTCCTACGATACGGATGGAATTTTGAAAGAAACCTTCGATGACCAAGATATACAGTCTTGCCGCCATATTTTAGTCTTATTGAATCAGTGTTTTCTTCACATATAGGACACGCTTTAGCTCCTTTGACACTATATCCAGACAAATTCCCATATGCCGGAAAGTCATTAATAGTGCAAAACAACATAGCATGCAAACGAAATGTCTCTCTTGCAGAAGCATCATAGGTCATCACACCTTCAGCCCAAAGTTTCTTTAAGTCATCAATCAAAGGTTCAAGATAAACATCGATATCATTTCCGGGTTGTTTAGGGCCCGATATCAACAATGACAACATAACGTACTTATTTTTCATACACAGCCAGGGAGGAAGATTGTATATAACAAGCATGACTGGCCAAGTGCTATGTTGGCTGCTCAATGTCCCGTACGGATTCATCCCGTCTGTACAAAGCCCAAGTCTTAGATTCCTGACTTCTTCACCAAATTCAGGGAACAATACATCAATCTTCTTCCACTGTGGGGAATCAGACGCATGTCGTAGGATCCCATCATTATTTTTCTTAACATCTGCATGCCACCTCAAATTCTTCGCATCTTTCGGATTTGCAAACAAGCGTTGAAACCGTGATGTTATAGGTAGATACCACAACACCTTGGCAGGAGAACCAGTTTTGGACTCCCCCGAAGTCGTCAATTTATATCGTGACGCACCACATTTTGGACAATCTTTCAAATCTACATAGTCCTTTTGAAATAATACACAATCATTCGGGCATGCGTGTATCTTTTTGGCCTCCATTCCCATTGGGCACAACATTTTCTTTACCTGGTATGTTGAGATTGGCAGCTCGTTTCCTTCAGGAAGAATTTCTTTCAACAAAGTCAACAATTCAGTGAAGCTTTTGTCGCTCCATCTATTGTTAGCTTTCAACTTATACAATCTCAGCACAGCGCTAAGCTTCGTAAACTTAGCACAGCCTGTGTATAACGGTATCTCAGCATCATGCACAATGTTTGTAAAGATAGGAGGTGGATCGGTGTGCTCTACCCTACAACTATCCAGCATCGCATCAACAATGTCTGCTGGAACTGGTTCGTTCACATTTACGTCATCGGAGGCAATTTCTTCTTCCACCCAAGCACTGCTATTGACATCTACTGGATTCGATTTTGAAATCTCTCCATGCCAGTGCCATTCTGTATAGCCTTGTACAATCCCGTTGCACATGACATGACTTTTGATTTCCTCACCAGTGTTGAGTTTCAAGTTGTTACCGCAATGCCTACATGGACAGTAGAACCTATCTGTAGGTTTTTTCCTATGTTCCTCGGCAAATCTAATAAACTGATCAAGACCAGATATAAACTCTGGGGTGCAACGATTATGAATGGACATCCATGATCTATCCATTCTATGATCAGAGAAAGCAAGTATATATTAGGAAAGCAAGTATATATTAGGAAACAAGTATATAAGCAAGTATGTCGTATTACAGTTCATCATTAAGAAAGATATAAGCAAGTATGTCGTATTAAAATAGACTAAACAATAAAAGAAATTTTTTTTGAGGCAAGACAATATGAGAAAATAGTAGTGTAATCATGTAAATGGGAACATTCATGGGAACACACACTTCAGTTATAAGAATTCATGTAGCAACTTACAGTTCCATTCATGGGAACACACACTTTAGTTATAAAAATAACTAAACAAAGGGGTCGGTGTACCCCTAAACATGCGCATAATTAAAAAAACTATTACTACAGACAAGTCTAGATAGATAGACAACTAAATACTACACCAACATGGTCCCGCATGCATCAGTAACTTCTTTTTGATGATGAAGCTGTGTCACGAAGCTCCTCACTGTATTTAGACGAATCTGAACTGATAGGGGCCTCAGATTCAGATTTGTCTGAGCTGATATGCGACGTCATGCGCTCATACCGCAGAAGATGATCGGGGGTCTCGCAGTTGTTGTTGGTTATCCAAACTTTGATGGAATTATCGCCAACTAGACGGAGAAAAAGCCTATTCCAACGGACCACATGCAGCTCTCCAATCCAATCACGCCAACCGGATTTTGATACAAGATTTCCCACCAAATCATACTCAACCTCGATTACATGTGAATAATTTCCAAAAGTTAGGGTCACTTTACCAGGCATGTAGTGTCTTCCTTTTAGAAAACGCCAATGTTTGGGTATGACCAATTGGTTTAAGGAACGATCATCTAGGATGATGTCCAATTGTTCTTCAATAGGGAACGTTAACATTGACATAGAGGCCCAATTCATAGTCATTGTTATGGGAAGACAGAGACTGCACAATATTAGTATTAACAAAGTGTAAGTACATATAACGATGTTATATATTTTCAGAAAAAGTTGTATAACATCAGTTAACCTTTTAAACAAGTATATATTAGGAAACAAGTATATATTAGTCAATCTTGGACGGGTTTCTAGGCCAACAAACACATTTGATGTCAATCTTATATATAATAAATGTGTACCACCTATCCCATCCTTGAACACCTAATCTCACTTAGGATGTAAGTGTATAATGTGTATTTGGTTTTCAAGAAAATTTCGGCAGCATTTCCCCGTTGTTCTCTAAGTACATATGTACTTAGAGAACAAACGGGGAAATGCTGCCGAAATTTTCTCGAAAACTCAATACACATTATACACTTACATCCTAAGTGAGATTAGGTGTTCAAGAACAGTCCCAAACTGGGGACTATCCAAGATTTACTCCTACTGAGTAAATCTTGGACGGGTTTCTAGGCCAACAAATACATGTGTTGTCATTCTTATATAAACCCTATAATTCATGAAATCATTCTAATTCAATTTAATATGTTGGGATCACATAATTATATAATGACATCAGAATATATAGAAGAATCATAATTAACATGATTAACAACATGCTCATCAAACTAGGGTTTTCTTGAATATCATCTAATAAATCAAGAATTTCATAGTTTCAAACATGCAATAATTCACAATGCAATGTTATAAACTATAGGCAACATGGATAGATGAAATAAATAAACATCCAACATCTATCACTTATTCAATCTTCAAGAAACCTTGACAAACATCCAACATCTATCACTTATATAATTTGCATGTATATACACCCTAAAGTGCCACAAATAATATAATAAAACTATCATGTTATGATATTAGGACCACTTAAAGCAGATTAGGCACATTAAGCAAGCAGAGTAGGGAGCCAATTTCGTGCAAACAGATTAGGCAACAGATTAGGTCAGCACATAAAGAACCAATTTCACGCCTGGGTAGGTCTGCAGGTACCTGGGCAAGAAGAGTAGGGTGAGGTCGAGCTGGTTGAGTACGTGGGTGGCGGCCGACGAGCTCCAGAACCAGCGGCAGTGACTCCGACGAGCAGGAGCGTCAGCCGCAGCAGGCAGGCAGGCGGCGGCAGGCAGGCAGCGGCCAGGCGGAGGAGAAGGAGAAGGAGGTACGGCGGCGCCGGTTCTTAGGCGTGGCAGGCAGGTGGGCACCAGGCGTTGCGGCGGCGCCGGTTGTCAGGCGTGGCGGCGGCGCAGGCGGTTGGAGCAGGGGCGCCGGTTGTCAGGCGTGGCGGCGGCGCAGGGGTGCCAGAGAAGAAACGCGTCGGAGAGGGGCGCCGGAGAGGGGACGCCGGAGATGGGGCACCGGAGAGAAGCGCCGGAGAAAAACTAGTACCAGCAGCAGAGAAATCGCCGGAGAAATCGCCGCAATAGGGAAATAGGGTAGCAATGAGGGGAAGAGTCGGCCGATCGAAGGTTATGAAGTTCCCCAATAGCGTCGGTTGTTTACAACAACCGACGCCTAAACATATTTACCGTCGGTCGTTCGCAACATCCGACGTCCATTTGGACGATATTTTCGTGAAAATGTTTGGCGGGAACCACATTCAGTGTCGGTTATTAAAGGACGACCGACGCGGAAAAGGACACTTTTCGCACAAATTTCCATCGCACATAAGCGTCGGTGTTTTAACTACAGACTCGACGCCGAAAGTGACATTATTTTTTTCGCTCGAAAATTGGATGAAATAATGCTTCGGTTTTGTATAAACAACCGACGTTGTATACAAAGCGGTACCCGTGTTTGGCTGGTCTTTGAATATAGACGTCGGTTCTTCTAAATAACCGACGCCTTTAATATAAGGCGTCCGTGTTCCTTAAAAACCGACGCCCAGAAAAGCGACACTGAATGCTATTTCTGTAGTAGTGATGGAGTTTAAGAGCTCTTAAACAAGGATTATGTTGTCAGTGATGTGCATTCTAGGGATGAATATAGTATGCATTGAAGGTATCCATCCCAGAAGGAAAGGTTCTATCCTCCCTAAAAGAATCTTGGAAATCAACTTTAGGCTCACATTCTTGAGAGTGATGGGTGTTAGATAATTGCAGCTTTCCGAAGTAATCAACTTAGGGGTAAGCACCAAAGTAGAGTTTTCAATGGAATCCCTAATCCGTTCTCCTACAAAACACTTAGAAATAGTTAGATAGATGGAACTCTTCACCCACTTCTAGTTTTACTAGAGGAAGAATGTATGCACATGGTCAGGAACTAAGGCTTTCAAGTTATCCAAATTCTTTAGCATATTCCATATCTCTTCATGGGATGAAAGCTCATTGTAAGTCTGATTCTTCGAGGTATTAGGGGTAGAAAAGGTGCTAATATGGTTTTGAGATCGAGCTATATGCATCTGGGGTTTATCCTCATAGAAGAGATTACTTAAGTGTTTAAGCACAAGGTGTTTTAGGCCCATCTTATCTTCCACCCAATATAGCACTTCACTCTTTATCTTCATGATTACATTCCTTGTACACTTATTCTTGAAAATATATTTGAAGTATACCATGTTAGAATTTCCTACTTTGACCCAATCACATCTTGTCTTCTGTTGCCAAATAGCTTCCTCTTTGTATTTAGACTGCAACCTAACTATCTAATCATCCATGTCTCTAGAGTATAAGATTGAAATCTCTTTTTTCTCCCTTCCAAGAATGTTTTGGATTTGATATTTCCTCTTCTGTCCAGTATTCTTTTCTTTCCTATCCCACTTTTCTTTGTTCATGAATTGATTATTAGCCATATGGAACTCCCAATTATCATTCCAACTAGACTTGAAATATTAAAAATAGGCTCTCTTAGACCATCTCATGTTGGTTTTGGTTAGGAAATTTGTGGTATATTGAACTTAACATGTGTAGACCACAACATGTGTAAGATCCAATTATGTGTGAGGTAGGATCTCGAATACATAGTTGGAGAAATAATCCATCCTTTCTTTGTTTACCATATCATGATCCAAGAGTCCTTGTAATAACCTATTTTGCAAGTCATTCTAGGGCCATAAGTGTGCATGTCCTCATAGACAACCTTGACTAGACCTTTAGCAAAGTCTCTACATCTAGAAAGATTGAGGTTATCACTCCCTAACTTCTCTTCAAGGGCTAGGACAACGTTGAAATTACTACAGAAACAACGTTCAACGTCGCTTTTAGAGGCATCGGTTTTTTAGTAAAACTGACGATGTTAACATTAAACGCCAGTTAATAAGGACATCCAACGTCTATATTTGAAGACCAGCAAGACACGGGTATCACTTTTCATTCAGTTTCAGTTGAAGAAAAGAAACTGACGCCTAAAGTAGCCCACAAAATCCAATTTTTTCGAGCAAAAAAAGATTGCACCAAAGTATCAGTTACAACGTCGGTGTTTTACCTAATAACCGACACTGAATGCAGATAAATTTTACGCCAAAAGTTCTAATATGGGCATCGGTTTTCTTAGCATAACTGACGTGATAAGGGTGTGCGCGCCGTCCCCACCAAAAAATTAGGGTAAAATTGACGTCAGTTGTCTTTGGATAACCGACGCTTAATAGTAAAGGTGTCGGTTGTTATGGATAACTAACGCCTTTTAGTAACTTAATAGACCCCACGCACAACAGACTCTTCCCCTTTCTTCTGTTTCATCACGATAGATCGATTTTCCCGACCCCTGCTTCGTCGCCGCCACCTGTTGCTGCTGCGTCACCTGCCGCCTGCCTCCGTGCCGCCGCCTACTGCTGCTGCAGCTGCTCGCCACAACCACCGCCTACTGCTGCTGCAGCTGCTCGCCACAGCCGCTGTCTGCCTCTCTGTGGGCTCTGATCTCCAAACCATGACATAAACACGATTAAAACTTAGCGGAAGCGATTCGATAATCAGCTGAAGACAAAAATCACGGGAAATTAAAACTTTTCGAGACAAGAGCTTGGATCCATAAAAACTTCTTTCATAAAGTGAGATAAAGTTGTTTACATCTCAGGATAATTACTTCTTGAGTAATTATATACATCAAGATACAAAATCTCAAGATCACATAACACAAGACTCCAAGACCTGAGAGTACAGAGGACACATAGGACTGACTCTAACTACACCACATGGCAGACTAAATCTCCACCTGAGATTACTGCTGCTCCTGGTGCTGCTACTGTTGAGACTGGTCACCTGTAGGCTGGTTCCTTTGTCTCCGACGTCCACCTAAAAAGTTGAAGTCTACGGGGTGAGACAATTTTACATAATTGTCCCAGTGAGAGTTATAACTCTCAGCCAGAATCTTTAATATACCATTCAAGAATATCTTAAGCAGTAAAGCCTTCAAAGTATTAGATAACAGTTGCAGCTATAACCAAGAACTCAACATTTATGAGGTATGAAGAAATATAAGCACTATTACAGTGTAACATCAATCATCTAACTTGGAGTTATCTCTAACAAGTATACTACGTGGTTGATTATGTTTTTCAAACAACATTATGCCCTGTGGTGATGAGGTATACCACTCATACTCCAACTGATCGCTGCGAAGTCACATCAGTATCATACATAGGTCATTAAGAGAGCCGGATTCTCATGACCTTCACCTTCCTCAGTCAGTAAGAGGATCACTGGTAGGACATCTCATGTCTCTACTAATATAGCTCACCAGGGTAAACTGGTCCTTCGCTATTCTAGAGTCACAGTGGCATTCTGTACTATCTTCGTCATCAGGAGATTTCATGCTTATCTCCACTGATACGGATATCTGTGTTTTCTTCGTTATCAGGAGGTTTCATGTTTACCTACCACTGATACGATATGGAATTATAGTGAAGGATAGATGGATTACACATCTACATCACTTTCCTACACTAGGATGTAAGGTTCTACACATCCATGTACCCCACATACTCAAAAGTATGTGCTCCAGGAGTTCCCTGAGGAAAACCTATTTCACCATCACTTAATCTCTGACAATGATGGATCTATGATCAGGGCTCTACTTTATACTTGATTAGTTAGGTATATTCAGTATTCTTTAACAACATACATTGTTCTTCAAACAATAACAGTAGCATAACAGCTATAACAGAAGAATACTAAATGTAGCAGGCCTAACTCATATCAATCATAATTTCTCATCATACTCATCACAAGTCATCTCTAAAGCATGACTTTGATGGTATTCATGGCTCTCACAGCCCATTATCATTATGGGATGCCATTGACAAGGCATCAAGTTACTTTTCTTATTCATAAGTCTAACAACATGCCTTCAATGAATATAACATCAACATCCATACTTGGATATGATCACCTTCATATCAGAACCTGCATGGTTAATTCAACTGATAAAGGTAATACAAAATAAGGAATATACTTTCCACTCTTGTCATAAGAGTTAAATCCTCCAATTCTCATCAATTGGAGTTTAATACTTATTTGCATGCCTTTACCCTTGAATTAGGGTTTACTATTCACATTACATATCATCACCCTTGAATTAGGGTTTACTATTCACATTAAGGTGAGTCGATCTCATTTCATCATCATGTATGAGTAACATCATCATTGATGCTCTCAGATTAGTTAAGGGTTCATCATTTATCATAATTAGGGTTTCTATGACTTCACACAGGTGAATCATACCCTAATTATACACATTCATGTGCATTGAAGATGCTTCACTTAAGTTTCCATTCAATTAGGGTTACTTTCTCTTTCTAGGGTACTTTCTCTCTCTAGAGTATTTTCTCTCTCTAGAATACTTTCTCTTTCTTCATATTAGTGATTGATGATAACATTAGACTAGATCAAGTTGGATGGAATCATTATGGTTAAAAACATCATTCTCATGTAATTAGAGTTTGAATCGAGCAAGATATTACTCAATTGACCCTTCAGGGGTATTTTGGTAATTCACCCCATTGATCATCATCATGGTCAAAACCTTAGTCAATTAACCCCTTAATATCCTAGGTTATCATTAGGTTTTAGATTAGGGCATCATTGAACTATTTATATTATCAATTGATTGAATGAAGTCAACCTTGAATTATCTTGATCGATCTCAACCATCAACCCTCAATCGATTTGAGACCCATTGGTTGAGTTGACCTTTTAACCAATGTGACTTTCAGGACCGTGAGGGTGAGTTGACCGTTTAGTCACATTTGACCTTAGGACTGCGAGCCCTCAACCTCTTCCAAGACCGCGAGCCCTCTCAACCTTCTTCAAGACCGCGAGCCTTCATTTGATTTCAAGACCGCGAGGATGGTGTGGACCGTTTGCCCACCTTTGACCTCAGGACCACGAGGCCCCTCACGGTCTTGAGACCGCGAGCCCTCTCTCGGTCTTGAGACCGTGAGCCCTCTCACGGTCTTGAGACCGCGAGGCTCACATTGTCACAACCACTTGGACCATCAACAAGATTCAATGATACAACCGATAATGTCAACTCATGTTGAAGCCCTCAAAAGGTTAGAGCCATGTTGACCACTTATGGATTGGGTCAATTAAGATTATGCTTAACCAATTTGTCATTCAATTGACCCTCAATTGTTTACCAATTAGGGTTGAAATCGATTCAATTAGGGTCTATTAATGTTCACCCATCAACACTCAACAATGTGTATCAACACAAGGTTGAACCCTTCAATTGAGCTCCAATTGGGCCCAAACTTGGCCCAAACGGTCTTGGGATCATGTGGGTGGACCCCACATGGTCTTGAGACCTTTTTCCCAAGATTTCATCAAGATCTAATGTGATTTGATAGGGGTTGAACCATGATTGAGTCACAAAATTAGTATTTTAATCAATTTGATAACTTATTGAAATTGGGTCCTCAATTGATCAAATTAGCTTAACCCTAGACCTTCAAACGGTCTTGGGTGATTGTCCTCTCGGTCTTGAGACCGTTTGGATGAGTTCCAAACGGTCTTGAGACCGTTTGCCCATCCAATTTTAAATTCTAGTGCAACTTCATCAAGGTCTGACCTATTGAGTTGATGATCATATCAATATTTAATTGCAATATAATTTGGTATAAATGTACCTTAAATTGGTCAACTATTCTTAACCCCAGACCTCCAAACGGTCATGGTTTATTGTCCTCACGGTCTTGAGACCGTTTGGATGAGTTCCAAACGGTCTTGAGACCGTTTGCCCATCCAATTTTGGATTCTAGTGCAACTTCATCAAGGTCTGACCTATTGAGTTGATGATCATATCAATATTTAATTGCAATATAATTTGGTATAAATGTACCTTCAATTGGTCAACTATTCTTGACCCCAGACCTCCAAACGGTCATGGTTGATTGTCCTCGCGGTCTTGAGACCGTTTGGATTACCCCCAAATGGTCTTGAGACCGTTTAGGTCAATCAACCCTAAAAACCCTAATTAGTTCATCATAATTTCAGTATTGATTTCATCTAGGGTTAGCCCTAGTAATCACCCTTCAACTCTTAGCTCGTTTGGAATTAAACAAATAACTTGGTGAGTTGTTAATTAACATAATTTTGAACAGTAATTTCATATGGTCAACGCTTGGTCAACGTCCTTACACGGTCTTGAGACAGTTTGCCCAAAAAGGCAATTTCAGACCGTTTGAAAATCAGGAATAAATTCAATTAAAGTTGTTACTTAAAAAGGTCATATCTCCCGATTCCGTTGGAGTTAGCCTCTCAAATTTTGAGGGTGATTAGCCTATATAATTAGGAACATATTTCTTATACGGTCCACGCTCGGTCAACGGGTCCAAATGGTCGTGAAGACCGTTTGCCCTCTCGCGGTCCAGAGACCGTTTGCTCACCTCGCGGTCCTGAGACCGAGAGAGCAAACTGTTGGGATCGTTAAGAAAGTGAAAAGCGGTGGGTTTTTCTTGGAAATCACGCCTTCATCTCCTAGCTCAAGAACAGTACGGATATCCCATGGATTTCCTTGCAAAATATCAAAGAAAAGTAGGGAAACATGAAGAACTATCATCTAACCGCATATAAGAGATGTATATAGTAAAGCATGGGTTTAGAGTTATAAAACCCGCCTAAAGCTTGCTCCTTGAGCTCCAAGCTTTCAAGCTCCAAGCTCTAATGGCGTCCTTGAGTTCCCACAGGTTGGCCAAGGTGAAAACTCCAAGGAAGGACGAGAAAGAGATGGCTAGAAAGATAGGGTTTCGTGAGTTAGTCACCAAATTGACCTTGAATTCGAGTTCTAACCATGGAATTAGGCAAGAAGAGGGATTCAAACCTACCTTGCACCCTTGGTCGTTCCTCTTTGAGCTCCAAGACAGTCCTTAGTCGGCCAAGCAAGGGGAAACAGTGATATGCACGAAGGAAAAGTTCCTTTTCTTGAGAGGTAAAGTGTATATATACATGGGTGAGGTTTCATTAAAGGCCCATAAGTTTCCCATAAATCCAACTAGGTCCTTCCTTCATTACTTGCTCGTCCCTTCCTCTTTATTCTAAGGAAAAAACTTCTCTTAAGGTCTAGAAAAAGAGTGCAAAGAAGATCAATCTAATACTAAGGTACATACATAAAAGGGATATTGTACATATACCCTGATTATTCAATCACAAGGTATATTTCATAACTTGATAATTCAATTGAGGTGACTTCCTCATCATTTCTTCTCTAAATGATGGCAAGAATCTAGAAAGATACATTAGATGATATATTTTACAATTTGCATCCCTTAATTTGGGTAAATTGCATTTTACCCCAAATTAGGGTTTCAAGCACCGGGATTGCTTCCACATCTGCACATTGGTGCCCAAGCTTGGGAAATCCCTCAAACTTTGACAAAAAGATTTCTCATGATGTCTCTACATCAGAAGAACATCTCATCATGTGCAAATTGCAAGCTAACCCTTTCAACTGGGTAAATTGCACATAGGTCCCTGAATATCAAAATAATGCTACAACTTTAAATAAAAAGGAGCAAATATTGAAATATATGTTTCTGAGAAACTTAATTACATGTTCAAAGTTATTCACAAAGATTTAATTACATATTTAGGCAAAACACCTAGGGTTAACTCATAACCCAGGTCGGGGATGTTACAAATTATCCACCCCTTACAAGGATTTCGTCCCCGAAATCGATAAGACATATTAAGAGAAAAGGGCAGGATACCTCCTTCTCATCTCATTCTCTAACTCCCAAGTGGCTTCTTCAACACCACGGTGGTTCCAGAGGACTTTTACAAGACTTATATCTTTCTTCTTTAACTTTTTAATTCTTTTATCAAGGATTGACATTGGTCCTTCCTCATAGGATATATCATCATTCAATTCTACTTCCATGGGTTGTAGAACTGACTCGGTGTCTGGGTGACATTTCTTCAACATAGAAATGTGGAACACAGGGTGTAACCTCTGTAACTCTGGGGGCATCTCTAGTCTATATGCTACCTTTCCAATCCGTTCAATGATTGGATAAGGCCTCATAAATCTAGGAGCTAACTTCCCTTTCCTTCCAAAACGGAGGACTCCTTTCCAAGGTGAGACCTTGAGATATACTCTGTCTCCAACCTGGAACTCTAAGGGTCTACGACGTTTGTCAGCATAAGATTTCTACCTATCCTGAGCAGTCCTAATCTTTTGTTGTATTACTTTAATCTTTTCTGTGGTTTGCTGCACAAGATCAGGACCTAACAACTGATGTTCACCAGTCTCAAACCAACACCAAGGTGATCTACAACGTCTACCATACAAGGCTTCATAAGGTGCCATATCAATACTATGCTGATAGCTATTGTTATAGGCAAACTCTATCAAGCTTAGGTGTAGATCCCAACTTCCGGTGAACTGGAGAACACATGCTCTCAACAGGTCTTCTAAGGTCTGTATGGTCCTTTCTGACTGTCCATCAGTCTGCGGATGAAAGGCCGTACTAAACCTCAGTTTGGTGCCTAAGGCTCTGTGTAACTGTTCCCAAAAATGACTCGTAAACTGAGGACCTCTGTCAGAAACTATTGTGACAGGAACTCCGTGCAAACGCACTATCTCTTGAACATACAACTCTGATAACCTTTTAGCAGAATAGGTTGTTTTGATAGGTAAGAAATGTGTTGTCTTAGTCAACCTATCAACAATTACCCAAATGGAATCATGTCCCTTGCTTGTCCTGGGTAGGCCAACTACAAAGTCCATGGTCACATGGTCCCACTTCCACTGTGGTATGGGTAAGGGTTGCATTGTCCCTGTAGGCTTCTGGTGTTCAGCTTTAACTTGTTGACACACAGGACACCTCAGAACAAACTCTGCAACATCCTTCTTCATTCCAGGCCACCAATACAGATCTTTCAAATTCCGATACATTTTGGTGCTTCCTGGATGCATAGCATACATGGAAGAGTGAGCTTCTTCCAGGACTAACTTCCTCAAGTCATCCACATCCGGCACTATCATCCTTCCATTATAGCAAGCTACATGATCATCTGAGTCATGGAAACCATCTTGTTTCTCATTTCCATACTCAGATCTAATCTGTTGAACTGCAGCATCACCTAGCTGTGCTTCCTTAATTTGCTCTCTAAGGGTAGGTTTAATATGCATCTCAGCTAACAAACCGGCTAACAATGACACCTTCAACTGTACATTGTCTTGCCTTAAAGAGATAAGCATATCTCTCCTAGAGCATACTAAAGAGTTTAGTTGTGCCCTTTCCATGGTTGATGTTGCTGATTTCCTACTTAAAGCATCTGCAACTACATTGGCCTTCCCTGGATGGTAATCAATTGTACAATCGTAATCCTTGATTAACTCCATCCATCGACGTTGCCTCATGTTAAGCTCATGCTGAGAGAAGATATACTTAAGGTTCTTGTGGTCTGTGAAAATCTGGAATGTCTCTCCATAGAGATAATGCCTCCAGATTTTCAAGGCATGAACCACAACAGCTAACTCCAGATCGTGTGTCGGATAATTTTCCTCATGTTTCTTAAGCTGTCGAGAAGCAAAAGAAATTACTTGTTTATCCTGCATCAACACACATCCTAGTCCATTCTTGGAAGCATCACAGAAAACTACATATCCTTTTCCTTGTTCAGGTAGTACAAGTACAGGTGCACTGGTCAACCACTCCTTCAACAACTGGAAAGACTGTTGACACTTATCACTCCAAGAAAAGGGAACATCTTTCCTGGTTAACTTAGTCAAAGGTAAGTCTATAGAGCTAAAGTTCTTAATGAAGCTTCGGTAGTAGCCAGATAACCCTAAGAAACTTCAAATCTCCGTTGGTGTCTTCGGTTGTTCCCACTATAGAACAGATTCTACCTTTGTAGGGTCAACACGAATTCCCGAGGCAGATATCACATGTCCAAGAAAAGATACCTCCGGCAACCAGAACTCACACTTGCTAAACTTAGCATACAGCTTGTGTTCCCTTAGCAAGGTCAAAGCTTGGCGAAGATGCTGCTCATGCTGTTGAGCATCCTTACTATAGATCAGAATGTCATCTATGAAGACGACAACACACTGATCAAGGAAAGGTCAAAAAACTCTATTCATGAGTTCCATAAATGCAGCTGGTGCATTGGTTAGTCCAAACGACATAACCGTGAACTCATAGTGACCATACCTTGTCCTAAAGGCAGACTTGGGTATGTCACTATTCTTAATACGAAGTTGATGATATCCAGATCTCAAGTCTATCTTTGAAAAGACTATTGCACCACGCAACTGGTCAAAGATATCATCAATCCTCGGCAGAGGGTACTTGTTCTTTATTGTTACTTTATTGAGTTGTCTATAATCAATGCACAACCGCATTGACCCATCTTTCTTTTTAACAAACAAGACCGGAGCACCCCAAGGTGAAGTACTCGGTCAGATAAAACCTCTCTCAAGTAACTCTTGAAGCTGTTTCTTGAGTTCTGCCATCTCGGCAGGCGCCATTCTATACGGAGTCTGAGCTATGGGTTTCGTATCTGGAATCAGATTGATTTCAAAATCAATCTCCCGAGGTGGTGGTATACCAGGAAGTTCTTCAGGAAACACATCTTCAAATTCCCTGACTATAGGGACTTTAGTAGGATTGGAACTTTCCTTGGTAACATCTACCACATGGGCTAAGAATGCATAACATCCTTGCCTCAACAGCTTATCAGCAACCATAGCTGATACAAGACAGGTGGGCAGGATCTTTCTTTCACCTTGAAAGATCCATGTGTTGCTTTCATCAGCAAACACAGCCAACTTGGATTCACAATCCAAGACAACTCTATACCTCTCTAAGGTATCCATCCCGAGGATTATATAAAATCCTTGCATATCAAGTGGTATAAGGTCCACTTGAATGCGATGGTCAGAAAAGAAGAGGATGTAGGGAGAACATACCTCCTGCAAAACGGCAGACCCACTCAACGGAGTCTCTAGCAACAAACTATCTGCTCTATGACCAACAGTCACATTGCAGTTACGAATCACTTCACGAGTGATGAAAGAGTGCGTAGCACCCGGATCAATCAAAACGGATACAACACAGGATGTAGACATATCAGAATATAAAAGTTTCATCTGACCTGCCACTACCCGTGGATTGACCACTGCCTCAGGTGGGTTCATAGCATAGAACCTCGCAGTCGCCTGGTGTTGAGGTGGTGCTGATGATCCAGCTTGAGACGCTTGTCCACGTCCTCGAGCTGCTCCTTGATGTTGTCTGCTCTGAGATCTCTGTTGATTCTGTCTCGGAGGTTGTTGTGTCACACTAGCAGGTCTAGAATGACAATCCTTCATCAAGTGTCCCACCTTACCACAGTTGTAACAACTCCTCTCCTGTTGTTGTGGTTTGGGTGGTCCAGTGACTGACACAGATGCAGAACTGTGCGTCCCTTGAAGCGGTTGACTCCGTCCTCTACCTCTGCTTGGTGTCCATTGAGTTTGAAAACTCGATCTGGGTGGTGGATGGTTAGGTGCAGAGAATCTAGGTTTCTTGGAATCCCTAGATGAAGAACCGTGGAACTGTGGATATCTTTTATGGGTTTGTCTCTTCTCAACCACAGATCTTTCTATCCTTCGGACTGACTCAACGAAGGTAGAGAATCTCTCTCTGTTTTCTAAGGCAGACACATGGGTTGACATATCAGAATTCAAACCCTTCTCGAATCTTCTGATTCTTTCCTCATCCGTAGCAGCCATGTGCGGACAGAACCGCAACAACTCCATGAACTTAGCTTCATATTCACTAATGTTCATCATACCATGCCTTAGTTTCTCAAACTGAGAGATCTTCTCATCTAGGAAGGTCTTTGGAAAGTATCTATTGATAAATTCCTGACGAAACTCTTCCCATGAGAACTCTACTCCAGGTCTCTTCTGCTCTTCCATGTTCCACCAGTGACCAGCACTGCCTTTGAGAAGATAGACAGCATGTCTAACCTTCTCAGCTTCCGGAATGATAAGAATCCTGAAAGCCTTCTCCAATTATGTCAACCATAAGTCAGCATCTGCAGGGTCGGCAGTCCCAAAGTACTTGGTAGCTCCGACACGACGAAGTCGTTCGAATGTCTTACTGATACCTTGTGCTTCAGGCTGGACAGGTGCCCTAGGTGCAGGAATGGGCATCCTATCGGTTATATGTGTCATGGCAGTCATGAACTGTCCGAACATCGTCTGTACAGCTGGGTTACTCATGTCAGCTGGGTCAAACTGGGGTGGCTCTCTTGGCGACTCAGGTGCAGGTTGTTCTATCCTCGGAACCCTTGCACCACCTCGAGGTGCACTAGCACTACTCTCTGCCACGTACTCATCATGATGTTCTGACATCCTTAGGTATCTTCTCCTCCTGAGGAGCAGAAGATTCTATTAGATAAGGAAGGAGTACTAAAGATAGACTCGACATCCTAAGTCCTATGCCTCTGTAGACTCAACTGACCTAGAGCTCTGATACCACTAATTGTGGGCTCTGATCTCCAAACCATGACATAAACACGATTAAAACTTAGCGGAAGCGATTCGATAATCAGCTGAAGACAAAAATCATGGGAAATTAAAACTTTTCGAGACAAGAGCTTGGATCCATAAAAACTTCTTTCATAAAGTGAGATAAACTTGTTTACATCTCAAGATAATTACTTCTTGAGTAATTATATACATCAAGATACAAAATCTCAAGATCACATAACACAAGACTCCAAGACCTGAGAGTACAGAGGACACATAGGACTGACTCTAACTACACCACATGGCAGACTAAATCTCCACCTGAGATTACTGCTGCTCCTGGTGCTGCTGCTGCTGAGACTGGTCACCTGTAGGCTGGTTCCTTCGTCTCCGACGTCCACCTAAAAAGTTGAAGTCTACGGGGTGAGAAAATTTTACATAATTGTCCCAGAGAGAGTTATAACTCTCAGCCAGAAGCTTTAATATACCATTCAAGAATATCTTAAGCAGTAAAGCCTTCAAAGTATTAGATAACAGTTGCAGCTATAACCAAGAACTAAACATTTATGAGGTATGAAGAAATATAAGCACTATTACAGTGTAACATCAATCAACTAATTTGGAGTTATCTCTAACAAGTATACTATGTGGTTGATTATGTTTTTCAAACAACATTATGCCCTGTGGAGATGAGGTATACCACTCATACTCCAACTGATCGCTGCGAAGTCACATCAGTATCATACATAGGTCATTAAGAGAGTCGGATTCTCATGACCTTCACCTTCCTCAGTCAGTAAGAGGATCACTGGTAGGACATCTCGTGTCTCTACTAATATAGCTCACCAGGGTAAACTGGTCCTTCGCTATTCTAGAGTCACAGTGGCGTTCTGTACTCTCTTCGTCATCAGGAGATTTCATGCTTATCTCCACTGATACGGATATCTGTGTTTTCTTCGTCATCAGGTGGTTTCATGTTTACCTACCACTGATACGGTATGAAATTATAGTGAAGGATAGATGGATTACACATCTACATCACTTTCCTACTCTAGGATGTAAGGTTCTACACATCCATGTACCCCACATACTCAAAAGTATGTGCTCCAGGAGTTCCCTGAGGAAAACCTGTTTCACCATCACTTAATCTTTGACAATGATGGATCTATGATCAGGGCTCTACTTTATACTTGATTAGTTAGGTATATTCAGTATTCTTTAACAACATACATTGTTCTTCAAACAATAACAGTAGCATAACAGCTATAACAGAAGAATACTAAATGTAGCACGCCTAACTCATATCAATCATAATTTCTCATCATACTCATCACAAGTCATCTCTAAAGCATGACTTTGATGGTATTCATGGCTCTCACAGCCCATTATCATTATGGGATGCCATTGACAAGGCATCAAGTTACTTTTCTTATTCATAAGGCTAACAACATGCCTTCAATGAATATAACATCAACATCCATACCTGGATATGATCACCTTCATATCAGAACCTGCATGGTTAATTCAACTGATAAAGGTAATACAAAATAAGAAATATACTTTCCACTCTTGTCATAATAGTTAAATCCTCCGATTCTCATCAATTGGAGTTTAATACTTATTTGCATGCCTTTACCCTTGAATTAGGGTTTACTATTCACATTACATATCATCACCCTTGAATTAGGGTTTACTATTCACATTAAGGTGAGTCGATCTCATTTCATCATCATGTATGAGTAACATCATCATTGATGCTCTCAGATTAGTTAAAGGTTCATCATTTATCATAATTAGGGTTTCTATGACTTCACACAGGTGAATCATACCCTAATTATACACATTCCTGTGCATTGAAGATGCTTCACTTAAGTTTCCATCCAATTAGGGTTACTTTCTCTTTCTAGGGTACTTTCTCTCTCTAGAGTATTTTCTCTCTCTAGAATACTTTCTCTTTCTTCATATTAGTGATTGATGATAACATTAGACTAGATCAAGTTGGATGGAATCATTATGGTTAAAAACATCATTCTCATGTAATTAGAGTTTGAATCGAGCAAGGTATTACTCAATTGACCCTTCAGGGGTATTTTGGTAATTCAACCCATTGATCATCATCATGGTCAAAACCTTAGTCAATTAACCCCTTAATATCCTAGGTTATCATTAGGTTTTAGATTAGGGCATCATTGAACTATTTATATTATCAATTGATTGAATGAAGTCAACCTTGAATTATCTCGATCGATCTCAACCATCAACCCTCAATCGATTTGAGACCCATTGGTTGAGTTGACCTTTTAACCAATGTGACTTTCAGGACCGCGAGGGTGAGTTGACCATTTAGTCACCTTTGACCTTAGGACCGCGAGCCCTCAACCTCTTCCAAGACCGCGAGCCCTCTCAACCTTCTTCAAGACCGCGAGCCTTCATTTGATTTCAAGACCGCGAGGATGGTGTGGACCGTTTGCCCACCTTTGACCTCAGGACCGCGAGGCCCCTCACGGTCTTGAGACCGTGAGCCCTCTCTCGGTCTTGAGACTGTGAGCCCTCTCACGGTCCTGAGACCGCGAGGCTCACATTGTCACAACCACTTGGACCATCAACAAGATTCAATGATACAACCGATAATGTCAACTCATGTTGAAGCCCTCAAAAGGTCAGAGCCATGTTGACCACTTATGGATTGGGTCAATTAAGATTATGCTTAACCAATTGGTCATTCAATTGACCCTCAATTGTTGACCAATTAGGGTTGAAATCGATTCAATTAGGGTCTATTAATGTTCACCCATCAACACTCAACAATGTGTATCAACACAAGGTTGAACCCTTCAATTGAGCTCCAATTGGGCCCAAACTTGGCCCAAACGGTCTTGGGATCATGTGGGTGGACCCCAAATGGTCTTGAGACCTTTTTCTCAAGATTTCATCAAGATCTAATGTGATTTGATAGGGGTTGAACCATGATTGAGTCACAAAATCAGTATTTTAATCAATTTGATAACTTATTGAAATTGGGTCCTCAATTGATCAAATTAGCTTAACCCTAGACCTTCAAACGGTCTTGGGTGATTGTCCTCTCGGTCTTGAGACCGTTTGGATGAGTTCCAAACGGTCTTGAGACTGTTTGCCCATCCAATTTTGGATTCTAGTGCAACTTCATCAAGGTCTGACCTATTGAGTTGATGATCATATCAATATTTAATTGCAATATAATTTGGTATAAATGTACCTTCAATTGGTCAACTATTCTTGACCCCAGACCTCCAAACGGTCATGGTTGATTGTCCTCGCGGTCTTGAGACCGTTTGGATGAGTTCCAAATGGTCTTGAGACCGTTTGCCCATCCAATTTTGGATTCTAGTGCAACTTCATCAAGGTCTGACCTATTGAGTTGATGATCATATCAATATTTAATTGCAATATAATTTGGTATAAATGTACCTTCAATTGGTCAACTATTCTTGACCCCAGACCTCCAAACGGTCATGGTTGATTGTCCTCGTGGTCTTGAGACCGTTTGGATGACCCCCAAACGGTCTTGAGACCGTTTAGGTCAATCAACCCTAAAAACCCTAATTAGGTCATCATAATTTCAGTACTGATTTCATCTAGGGTTAGCCCTAGTAATCACCCTTCAACTCTTAGCTCGTTTGGAATTAAACCATTAAACGTGGTGAGTTGTTAATTAACATAATTTTGAACAGTAATTTCATATGGTCAACGCTTGGTCAACGTCCTTACACGGTCTTGAGACCGTTTGCCCAAAAAGGCAATTTCAGACCGTTTGAAAATCAGGAATAAATTCAATTAAAGTTGTTACTTAAAAAGGTCATATCTCCCGATTCCTTTGGAGTTAGCCTCTCAAATTTTGAGGGTGATTATCCTATATAATTAGGAACAGATTTCTTATACGTTCCAGGCTCGGTCAACGGGTCCAAATGGTCGTGAAAACCGTTTGCCCTCTCACGGTCCAGAGACCGTTTGCTCACCTCGCGGTCCTGAGACCGAGAGAGCAAACTGTTGGGATCGTTAAGAATGTGAAAAGCGGTGGGTTTTTCTTGGAAATCACGCCTTCATCTCCTATCTCAAGAACAGTACGGATATCCCATGGATTTGCTTGCAAAATATCAAAGAAAAGTAGGGAAACATGAAGAACTATCATCTAACCGCATATAAGAGATGTATATAGTAAAGCATGGGTTTAGAGTTATAAAACCCGCCTAAAGCTTTCTCCTTGAGCTCCAAGATTTCAAGCTCAAAGCTCTAATGGCGTCCTTGAGTTCCCACAGGTTGGCCAAGGTGAAAACTCCAAGGAAGGACGAGAAAGAGATGGCTAGAAAGATAGGGTTTCGTGAGTTAGTCACCAAATTGACCTTGAATTCGAGTTCTAACCATGGAATTAGGCAAGAAGAGGGATTCAAACCTACCTTGCACCCTTGGTCGTTCCTCTTTGAGCTCCAAGACAGTCCTTAGTCGGCCAAGCAAGGGGAAACAGTGATATGCATGAAGGAAAAGTTCCTTTGCTTGAGAGGTAAAGTGTATATATACATGGGTGAGGTTTCATTAAAGGCCCATAAGTTTCCCATAAATCCAACTAGGTCCTTCCTTCATTACTTGCTCGTCCCTTCCTCTTTATTCTAAGGACAAAACTTCTCTTAAGGTCTAGAAAAAGAGTGCAAAGAAGATCAATCTAATACTAAGGTACATACATAAAAGGGATATTGTACATATACCCTGATTATTCAATCACAAGGTATATTTCATAACTTGATAATTCAATTGAGGTGACTTCCTCATCATTTCTTCTCTAAATGATGGCAAGAATCTAGAAAGATACATTAGATGATATATTTTACAATTTGCATCCCTTAATTTGGGTAAATTGCATTTTACCACAAATTAGGGTTTCAAGCACCGGGATTGCTTCCACAGCTGCACATTGGTGCCCAAGCTTGGGAAATCCCTCAAACTTTGCCAAAAAGATTTCTCATGATGTCTCTACATCAGAGGAACATCTCATCATGTGCAAATTGCAAGCTAACCCTTTCAACTGGGTAAATTGCACATAGGTCCCTGAATATCAAAATAATGCTACAACTTTAAATAAAAAGGAGCAAATATTGAAATATATGTTTCTGAGAAACTTAATTACATGTTCAGAGTTAATCACAAAGATTTAATTACATATTTAGGCAAAACACCTAGGGTTAACTCATAACCCAGGTCAGGGATGTTACACTCTCCTTCTCTTCTCGCCGCCGGCGCCTCTCCTAACCGACCTTCTCTGCTCTCCGCCGCCACCCTAGCCTTCTTTTCTAGCTCCGACCGCCTGCTCCTACTCCTGCTCATGCTCCTTCTCCTGCTTGTCATGGTTCGCGTGTTCCTCCGGTGCCTGCCCCTGCTCTACAAGCCACTGCTTTCCTACCCAGGTAGGCCGCTGCACTTCTTTTTCCTCCACCTCTTCTTCTTCCTGCTCCCTCTCCTTACCAAATGGATTATAGCAAGTCCACGACCGTGTGGGCTGGTAACGACCGTGGCTATGTTGGCCGACCGTGGCCGTGCTGGCCAGCACAACCGTGGTAGGCCAACACAACCACGGTCGTGGCCAGCCCACACAGTCATGGCCTTGCTTTTATCCATTTGGTAAGGAGGGAGTAGGATACATTTGCAATTGAATACTAATTCTTGACCTATTTCTGTAAATTTTGATGCATGTTGAATTAAGATATTAAAACCCTAATACACATTTCACCATAATCTTGAATTAACTATATTACTAAAATCTTGTGATCAATCTATGTAAGATATTAAAACCCTAATGTTAAATCTCTGATTTTGTAGTGATGTGTCACCCTAACATCTACATGAATCCCTATTGTATGATGTAGATTGATGATAATGCATGAGGTAGTTTGAAATTTTGAAATCAATTATGAATCTCTCCATCCCTAGGTCATACTGATTTATGTGTAATCTTTATCTTGATGATGAACATGCATGGACACTCGAAATGTTGAAATCAATGTTATAGAATGACAACACATGTATTTGTTGGCCTAGAAACCCGTCCAAGATTTACTCATTAGGAGTAAATCTTGGATAGTCCCCGGTTTGGGACTGTTCCTGAACACCTAATCTCACTTAGGATGTAAGTGTATAATATGTATTTGGTTTTCAAGAAAATTCTGGGTACTTGGAGAACAACGGGGAAATGCTGCCGAAATTTTCTTGAAAACCCAATACACATTATACACTTACTAGTGAGATTAGGTGTTCAACAATGGGATAGGTGGTACACATTTATTATATATAAGAATGACAATACATATATTTGTTAGCCTAGAAACCTGTCCAAGATTTACTCATTAGGAGTAAATCTTGGATAGTCCACGGTTTGGGATTGTTCTTGAACACCTAATCTCACTTCGGATGTAAGTGTATAATGTGTATTTGGTTTTCAAGAAAATTTTGGTAGCATTTCCCCATTTGTTCTCTAAGTACATATGTAATTAGAAAACAACAGGGAAATGCTGCCGAAATTTTCTTGAAAACCCAATACACATTATACACTTACTGGTGAGATTAGGTGTTCAAGAATGGGATAGGTGGTACACATTTATTATATATAAGAATGACAACACATGTATTTGTTGGCCTAAAGTTTTAACCATGCAAAAACTCTAATCTGTTAACCCTAGACCCTAATCTTATTGTAATATATACTTGTTTTCTCTTTGATCATAGAATGGATAGATCATAGATGTCCATTCGCAATCGCTGCACCCCAGAGTTTATTTCTGGTCTTGACCAGTTTATTAGATTTGCAGAGGAACATAGGAAACAACCTGGAGATAGGTTCTACTGTCCATGTAGGCATTGCGGCAACAACTTGAAAGTCAACACTGGTGATGAAATCAAAAGTCATGTCATGTGCAACAGGATTATACAAGGCTATACAGAATGGCACTGGCATGGAGAGATTTCAAACCCAAAACTAGTGGATGTCGATAGCAGTGCTTGTGAATGAACCAGTTCCAGTAGACATCGTTGATGCGATGCTGGATAGTTGTGGGGTAGAGCACACCGATCCACCTCCCATTTTTAGAAACATTGTGCATGATGCTGAGATATCATTATACACAGGTTGTACTATGTTTACCAGGCTTAGCACTGTGTTGAGATTGTATAAGCTGAAAGCTAACAATAGATGGAGCGACAAAAGCTTCACATCATTGTTGTCTTTGTTGAAAGAAATGTTTCCTGAAGGAAACGAGCTGCCAATCTCAACATACCAGGTAAAGAAATTGTTGTTCCCAATGGTAATGGATGCCAAGAAGATACACATATTCCCGAATGATTGTGTATTATTTTAAAAGGACTATGTGGATTTGAAAGATTGTCCAAAATGTGGTGTGTCATGGTATAAATTGACGACTTCAGGGGAGTCCAAAACTGGTTTTCCTGCCAAGGTGATGTGGTATCTACCTATAATATCACAGTTTCAATGCTTGTTTGCCAATCCGCTAGATGTGAAGAATTTGAGGTGGCATGCAGATGTTAAGAAAAATAATGATGGGAGCCTACGACATGCGTCTGATTCCCCACAATGGAAGACGATTGATCTATTGTACCCTGAATTTGATGAAGAAGTCAAGAATATAAGACTTGGGCTTTGTACAGATGGGATGAATCCATACGAGACATTGAGCAGCCAACATAGCACTTGGCTAGTCATGCTTGTTATATACAATCTTCCTCCCTGGCTATGTATGAAAAATAAGTATGTAATGTTGTCATTGTTGATATCGAGCCCTAAACAACCTGGAAATGATATCGATGTTTATCTTGAACCTCTGATTGATGACTTAAAGAAACTTTGGGGTGAAGGTGTGATGACCTATGATGCTTCATGAAGAGAGACATTTCGTTTGCATGCTATTTTGTTTTGCACTATTAATGACTTTCCAGCATATGGGAATTTGTCTAGATATAGTATCAAAGGAGCTAAAGCGTGTCCTATATATGAAGAGAACACTGATTCAACAAGACTAAAACATGGTTGTAAGACTGTATATCTCGGTCATCGAAGGTTTCTTACAAAATTCCATCTGTATCGTAGGAAGCGCAAAGCATTCAATAGATTGAATGAGGAACGGAGTGCACCTAAACCTATACCAGGGGAGGTTGTTTATGAAAGAGTAAAAGACTTTGTTAATGAATTTGGTAAGAGATCACAATGTACTATGGCCACAGGGAGTGACAAATCTTTATTCAAGAAGAAGTCAATATTTTGGGATCTTCCTTATTGGAGTTCTTTGACAGTCAGGCATTGTATCGATGTCATGCACGTTGAGAAAAATGTTTGTGATAGTTTCATTGGTACTTTCTTGAATATACCAGGTAAGATTAAAGATGGGATAAAATCCAGACTGGACCTATGTGAAATGGGAATAAGGTCAGAATTAATCGAATTTCATGAAATGGGAAATCAGAGAACATACTTACCTCCCGCTTGTTACACATTGTCTTGAAAGGAGAAGAAAGTTTTTTTGTTAATGTTTGGTAAATGTTAAGGTACCACAAGGTTACTCATCCAACATTCGTAGATTGGATCAATGAAAGATCTAAAGTATATAGGTCTTAAATATCATGATTGTCACACTCTAATGCAACAAATATTGCATGTGGCAATTCAATCTATATTACCGAAGCATGTAAGGTTTGCAATCACCAGACTTTGTTTCTTTTTCAACAGTCTGTGCAGCAAAGTTATTGACCCTGATACTCTCGATAATTTGCAAAGAGAAGTGGTTGTTACCCTATGTCAGCTTGAGATGTATTTTCCTCCATCGTTCTTTGATATCATGGTACATTTTGTTGTCTACTTGACTAGGGAAGTGAAAATGTTGGGACCAGTTTTCTTGCATTGGATGTATCCCTTTGAACGATACATAGTGTTTTTAAAAGTGATGTTTGAAACTGTTATTGGCATGAAGGGAGTATTATTGAGGGTTATGTGGTGAGAGAGGTTATGGATTTTTGCAATGACTTTCTCAGTGGTAATGACACTCCTGGTAATGACAAGAATATTGAGGAGCAATTTGTCAAAGGAATTTTGGGATCACGGCTGAAAGTAATCAGCCGTGAGAAGTTGGAACAAGGTCACTTGTATATTTCACACAACATGGATGAAGTGAGTGTTTATATCGAGGAACATACCAATTTCATCAAGAGACAATATCCTCGAGCTAATACAATATGGCTTGCTAGAGATCATAACAAGACATTTATTAAGTGGTTTGAAGATAAAGTCTTACATCAACTATCTCAAACACCAGATGATATTACCGAAACTATCAAATGCCTCGCCTTTAAACCGAAATTGAATGTTATGTCTTATGAAGGTTATGACATTAATGGATTCACATATTACACAAAGCACCAAGATGATAAGAGTGTCGTCCAAAACAGTGGGGTCACCCTTCAAGCGTCGACTATGTTTTTTGCAAGTGCAAAGGATAAGAGTCCACGTGAAGCTAAAATGTCATATTACGGTGTCATTGAAGACATATGGGAGTTTGATTACATAGATTTCAGAATTCCGCTCTTCAAATGTAATTGGGTTGATAACACCAAAGGCGTTATAGTGGATGAATTGGGTTTCACTTTAGTGAACTTTGAAAAGATTGACGAGAAGGGTGAACCATTCATATTGGCATCATAGGAAAAATAAGTATTTTATATCGATGATCCTGCAAATGATAAATGGTCTGTTGTTCTTCATGGTAAAAGACAGTTCATTGAAGACCCTATAGATGAAGAAGAGTACTATGATAAGTATGATGACTCCAGTCCATTCTCAGTTGGGTTGCCAACACCAGCAAATATTGAAGCTAATGATGACTTGTATGTGCGCGGAGATCACAATGATGTATTGCTAATTGATAAAAAATCACAATATTAGAGGCATGTTTATATTTTTTTATATGTTTTATTTTTCTAAATGTGAACTTTATAATGTGAATTACTTTACAATGTGAATGTGAACTTTACAATGTGAATTTTACAATGTTAATTACATTACAATGTGAGTTTTATAATGTGAATTACTTTACAATGTGAATGTGAACTTTCAGATGGCTGAGCATTCTCCTAATGACCGTGATGATGATTACCATGAGGGTGAGGACATCAATGCGCCACCTTACAATGTAAGTTTTAAAAATATATCATATATTTATATCTATATGTCCATTTATAGTTATATCCTGTAAGTGTGTTTATTTTTTCAAATTTTAGGTTGATGATGCACATGTACCCTCTGAAGCACTTGAGGCACTTGATGAGCAGCACCAAAAAGTTGACAAGAGAAGGAGAATCACTATGATGAAGAAGTTAATAGCGCAAAGGGGCAATGGACCCAAACATTTTGTGGATTTTGATAATGCAGGAAATGAAATTGGAGTGAATCACAATTTGTTTATTTCATATCTTGGGTATGTTACTCGTAGCCATTGCGGTTGTAAGATATATTCTTGGCATAAAGTTCCTAAGGGGAATAAAGATTTAATATGGAAGGATTTATGCATGAGTTATTATTAATTTGCAATTCTATTTTGTAAATTACTAATTTCTTGGATACTAGTTAATAGCAATTCAATTTTGCAGAGTATATTTGAATTGGATGAAATGTTGCATCGTAAATGCATGATGCAACGCTGTGGGAGAGTCCTAAGGAACTATAGGACAAATCTCACCTGAGAATACATAAAAGAAGGTGATAAGAGGAAGAAGACATCCACTGAACAATGGAACTTCCTGGACCAAGAAGAATGGGACGCGTTTGTTGCTTCAAGACAAACTGATGAATTCAAGGTATTAGGCGTCACTCCCAATTTAATTAATTTACGTTGTATTCACCTATTCAAGATTAACATTTAGTGTTACTAACCAAATCATTAATGTTCATACTAACTAGGCCCTTAGTGCGGTGCAAAAAGCAAGGCGTGCACTGAATGTGCATGACCACACAATGGGTCCAAAGGGGTATGCAGGCATTCGCAGTAGACTACAGGCTGAGTCTACTGCTGTGTCTACTGCTACTCAAGAGTCCTCTACTATAGGTACCACACCTCTGCCTCGCCATGATGTCTGGATAGCTGGGAGGAAAAATAATAAGGGAGAAATAAGGAAGCCCACAACTGCTGAGGCAGCTGCAAAAATGGTAAAATACAACTCTTAGAGCAATCGTTCGAATATTGATTATTTGTGGTGTTTACTTAATTACAAATTTTTGTTTTGGCGATTAGCGGGAGCTGCACGAGCTGAGGAAATAAGACAAGTTCATCCCTGAGGGCACAAGGGATGAATTGACAGTTGCTCTGGGTAACCCAGAGCATCCTGGACGTGTTAGGGCTACAGGCACTGGTGTGGGCATCAAAGCATTCTTTGGGCCATCCCAGCGTAAACATGTCCCAAAAGCGGGACTTTCATAAGAAGAGGTAACCTATTCTTTCTTTATAATGTTACTGTAAAAGAGAATTCAATAATCAGAACCTAACATTTTTTTATCCATGTATAGGTAGATAAGATAGTTGATAGGAAACTCAAAGAAGCAATGAGCAAGTGTCAGGCATCTCTAAATGCCACTCAGCAGACAGTACCTATGGTGTCCCGCTCTACTCCTACTACAGAGGTTGGGAGTAATCCTGTAGACCCACCACCTAGCACATCCGTTGTAAGTATTTTTATGACATAGTAAGTAGTCTTTTCACGATGATATGTTTTCAAGATGATATGTATATATGTATATAACATTCTTTACACAAAAATATGTAGGGGTTGATGCCATGCCATCTAAAAAGTAAAGAATTTGTCGTTGCAGAGGCGTCAGCTTACCCATCCCTACCAGGAGAAATGTTTCACGGGTCTCTTGCCAACTAGTTGGGTTCGTGTGAGCCCCATATGTATATTCTGCAATTGGATGGATCTTCCATTGCCATATGCCCACCCAGATTGTGAAACGCTTGGTGAGGTAGAAGGCAGAGTGATATTGTGGCCAAAAGCGGATGTCCTCTATACCGAAATTGTATGGTAAATTTACATTACGTTAAATTGTTAGTGTGTGCATATGATGTCAATTGATATGAAATTATATATATATACAGGTTAAAAAGAAGACACCCAGAGCATCTAGACCTCCACCTCCACCTCCTACATTACCAAGTTGGGTTCCAGAGGACCTACCTATCCCGTTAGGTCCTAACTGTAGGGGTATGGCAATATGGTTAGGCGAACATGATATAAATTGTCCTATAACTGTTTCTATAGATGCGGATGTTGCAGGTCAATCATACGAAAGCAAACTATTTATACAAGATATTTTGGAGTTGTTTCGATATGATTGGCTGAATACCTCTGTGATAGAGTTATGGATAAGGTGAGATCTTCTTTATACATCCATATACCTTGTGTAGGATCTGGTGATCTGGTTTCTTATTTATTAATGCATACGTAATACATGTTTTGCAGCTACTTAAACAAGATATGTGTAGATTTTGCATTCGAACATGTAGGATTTTTTATTCCATCTTTGATTAGTGTAGTAGCTAAAGACCCTCCATCAATTCAACAATACTGCTATAATGCTTTTACAAATTTTGCTCAAAATAAGAAGACGGTGATAATAGCTCCATTCAATGTGGAGTAAGTTTACTTTGCTTATAATTTGGACTTAAGAAAATTACATTTTTATTGTGGATTTTGAGTTATTAATTTTTAACTTTTTTACCTCTAGTGGTACACATTGGGAGTTACTAGTTATTGTCCCTGAGACATTCACTATCTATTATCTAGATCCTAAGGGGACTAAATTGAATTCAAAATATGGACACAAAATGAAAATGGCATTATTCCGGTGAGAAATATTTCATTTTCATATCCGTTAACATATGTTATTACATTACTATTTAATTATGCAATGTACTGTGTTACATTAACATGTAGGGGTTTAGATGAGTTCAAAAAGGCTGGAGGAAAGGTCCCCAGGAAAAAGAACCATCAAATAATTTGGAAAAATGTGGAAGTAATTTCCCGACTGCAATGAATATATTATTTATGTGAACAATGCTTAATTAGTTGTATTTTTTAATATTTTGTATGTTTCAATTTATAGTGTGCTACACAAGACAATGGATGGGTATGTGCATACTATGTGATGTGATTTATGCACATGATTATCAAATATGCCACAGTGGACATCGATACCATTCCTGAGGTATTATATATAGTCTCATTAGATAATTTGAAATATATCAATCTTATTTATATATTATTAATTATATATAAACATCATTCTCTTTGCAGGTGTTTAAAACTGACCACACTACAAGAAAGGCCGTACCATATGTACATGCTCCCTATACGACCGTAGAATTAAATGATGTAAGAGAAGAATGGGCAATATCCATACAAGTAGTGGGGGTTTTAACATATAATTGGGATGTTGATGGTGAATAATGACTAAAGAATTATATTTTGTAAATGAATTTTTGAATTATAATATGTGTGAATGTTTGTACATGTCTGAATGTTTCTACATGTGTCTGAATGTTTATACATGTGTGAATGTGAAAATGAATGAAATTGTTGGTTGCTATATGAATGTTTCTACATGTGTGAATGTGAAAATGAATGGAATTGCAAATTTCTATATTAATGTTTCTACATGTGTGAAAATCCAATGGAACTGTAGGTTGCTAAATGTGTAAAAATTAATGTTGTTAATTTTGTAGGTTTGTGTCCTGTTATTGGTTGATATCAATGGATGTCGTAAAACATACAGTTTATAACTGAACTGCAGTTTTCCCATCCTGCGACCAGCCACAGTAAGCATGCAGACTGAAAAGAAAAAAAAAACATGAAATAGGCGTCGATTATTTGTTTAAAACCGATGAAAAATGATTACAACGTCAGATAAATAATTATAACTGACACCTAATGCATGTGATGTGGCGTCGATTATGAATAATAAACCGACGCTGATGGTTCTGGCATCGGTTTCCCTTGTAGTAACTGACGTCGATTTCCCTAATGAGGCCAGACACCACGACTGTGCTGGCCACCTCGGTCGTGGCAGCGGGCCAGACAACACAGCCATGCTAGCTAGTATGACCGTGGCAGCGAGTGATATGGCATCGGTTATCACTAATAAACCGACGCTGATAATGCCCCAGATGGCACCCTTTCTGTGGTGTGAAGGTTTATGGCGTCAGTTTCAAAGCTAATAACCGACGCCTATACCCCCTGCTGGCGTGTTTTCGGTGGTGCGTGAAGGGTTGTGGCGTCAGTTTGAGAACAGAGGCCTAAGGGTTGGCCTTTTAGCGGCACCCACATAGGTGTCGCTTAAAAACCGACACTAAAGGCCTTAAATAACTGACACTAAAGGCCGGTTATGTACTAGTGAAATTAGCCAAAATCACCCATGGAAGGATGAAACTTACCAATAGTAGCTAAGTGACTTCATAGAAGTCTTCATTTCATTTTTCTTATGCTAGAATATACAAAATATATAATGTGTCGAATAACAAGACAAATGATATAATACATATGGCTACCTTGAATCTATACTATTCATATCCTCTCTTTCCACATTAGCCATATTTCCCATAAAAAACCATCAGCCTTGACTCTGTGAGAAGCATCACAGCTTAGATGTCAGATGATCTTTTTCACATTGTCCCCACTCCTCATGGGGTCCAAAATGGACATGATGTCAATTATATAGGTTGTCTTTTGGGTGTCAGATTCGCATGCCTCATGGATTCTATATGATGTAAAAGTCATTAAATTGTAATTGGGGTGGTGTTGAGTCCCTCCATACTTCTACCTTCTTTCTCTAGAGCTTTTGTAGATGTTCTGTTACCCCTCTCGTGGGGGTTGGGAGTTTGTCATTCCTCGGGTGAATGCCCACCACACTCCTGTATGCATGCTGACCATGGTACCCCATGAATGAATGTGAACTATTTCCCATTCATAAGGTAAATGGTTTGTCCCTATCACTAACTCCTATATTTTTTAGTGCAATCATAGTGTTCTCATTAATTATAAGTGTGGTTGTGTGTTGGTTATACTTACCAGTTTACTACCTTACCTTATTGATGGTGTTGGTTCTTGTATTGGGTTTGGGGTCTATCCTATTTAGAGGATGCCTCAATTATTCCTGCTATTTTTGCTATTTTGTCTCTCTACTCATGCTTTCCTCCCAATACCTCCAATAAATACTTCTGATTATTTCCACAACTTGTTGTTGGTCAGCCTAATTCTAGTATCCTACCCATTGAAGCTTAGAATCTAAAATTGTTATATGTCTCCTACACTAGTGTATTCCTTGTTCCTTTTTGTAATCTAAGTTTGATCAGTACTAGTTTGGTATGTAGATCTTTAGTGAAATCCCCCAACATTAGTGGTGACATCGGATTTTTAGTATTTTGTTGTTGATTGGATGAGTGAACTTTAATCATACAAGTGTCTTATTTTTATCCAGTCTACCACAATGTTGTCGAATGATTGGCATCTTCTCATATCCAACTTGTATTTTCCCTCTTGTACCATGATAGTCAACACTAAGGTTTTGTTGGTATCAATCTTCACATCAATCATAACAAACTTTCCCTTCACTTTGGATTATTGTTGGTGTCCTCCCTGATATTCATGTCAATGTTGTCTGCAATCCCTTTCAAAAACTAAATTTTAATATACAAAGATTGGTAGATGCAAAATCTGAACCCTACCATGATGTATCATGGTGGTTCATCAATGGGACAAAGTTGGATCCCATGACTAGACGCTCATGTAAGAGTCGATATTTGTTGTGAATTACCTATTAAATCTTTGAGATAATCATCTTATATATGAGTTGGAATATGAAGGGATTATTCTCTATGTTAATCTGCCAAATGTTTTTGAGGGGTTTTGGCATGGATCTAATCCAATCCTAAAGGGTCATGAAGCCGACCTCTCTTCCCAGAAACTTGAGTATAACTGATAAGACCCATGGCTTCTATACCTCATGAAAGATATTCTTCTTGATAAGAAGGGATGTGTTCCATCCATCTCCTTCATTGTGATCTATTGTCTTTTTATTTGGATGTTGAGCTCGTCAAACCCAAAGAATAGTAGAGATCATTTTCTTTGTCTTCCTGAGGTAACATCATCATTGTACAAGATGAGGTTACAAAGATCCCTCACATCAGCCGTCAGACTCCCTAAACGCTCTTCGCATTAGGCTGGGAATTATTCCGCAGTACGTTAGGAGTCCACATCTATGATTGTGTCAGTTTAACAATCGATAGCTCCTTCACACCTTCTTGTAAATTGCAAGTTTAGGCCTAGACTTTTCAGGATCTCCATCTATTTGATCGGGATGGAATGATGATGTATGCCTAGTGGACTATGATCTTTATCACCTTCATCAGGAGGATGATAGTTATGACCACAAACTCTCCATGGCTTCTTTCTCTCGCTCATACAAACCCTACCATCCCTTAATAACTACACAAACTACTCAACCCACATAAATATTTATTGACATGGAGCTTCTTAGATATTTACAAATTTTCAATTAAATTGGTGGAAGAAAGGATGATTTGGTTCGATTATTAATTTTAGCTAAATAGGACAAAAACCATGCTATTTGTTAGCCAACCATCAACAAATTCAATAATAATATGGTCCCACATCCATTCTACTATAGGAAGTGTTGGAAGTATTTCTATTGACCTCTAGTGTGAGACCATAACCATGTTGATACACTTCAAACCTACATATATATTCCACCACATCATTTTAGCAAATCTATTCACCATTAAATATCCTTCATATATATATATATATCTGTGTGTGTATATATATATACATATTTTTGTATTTATATTTATGTAGATGTATCATACAACAACAATAAATAATATAGATGAATGAGATTATATTTATTGATGACTTCTCTATCCAAAATTTATTGTGTATATCTTGTAGAATAATTTGCATTATTTTGTAAGTAGATCGTCTAAAATGTATTTGCACATTGTGACATCTCTTTAATAATTATGATCTATAACACTAATTTTTACTAATTGAATATTTAGAATCTTCATTGATTTGAAATTCTTTCTAGGTCATATTCATCAGTTCTCTATTTTACTAGGGCATTGCTATTTCATTTTTTCTCTTTTCCAACAAGTTACTCAACTAATTATTTCTATACACATAACATGTTTCATGTTTATTCTTCTTTTGTGGGACTTTGTTCCCACCCTCTTAGTTATAATAAATTTTTGAATGGTTGAGCGAGTTACCCCAGGCCTACACAAGAGTAGTTAGTCTTTGGAGATAGAGTTGATATGGTTTGGTTTAACTCTATATTCCATTAAGGATAGTTCTTCTATATAACATTCGATTATGTAAACATCCATGTGACTGCTGACCCTTCTTACTTGAGATTTTTTATACATAGATTATTTTATACTACTGCAACACACTTTGTGCTTTGTAAAACTCATATTAAGTAATGAAATATGAATTCCTTGGAAAAAATGTTCTAGTATATGCCATTAAGTATGTTATATTATTTGATAGATTAATGAGTGTTGCACCTCCTAGGTGACACTACATGAAGTCCCATAGATCAAAATAGGGTATCCTGGGAGTATTTGATCTGACTAGGAGCCATTCACACCTCAGTCAATGTTATGTTTTAAAATGTAGGAGGTATTTTCCTATGGGTACATAGATCAAAAGATCAGCCATGGTTACCCAAGTCACAAAATATTTATGTATCACATGTTTCTGATCATTTTTGACCTTTTCAATCACATTGGAAGGACATCCATATCATCAAGTAGATCTACAACCTTGACTATACTAAACATAATTAGTGAATTTAGGGTTATAAAGGGATCATTCTATTATATATTATTTGTACCCCATGTATATTCAATGATTGATAACTCTGAGTATCTTATAATGATTGTAGGTTTGTACTAGAATACCCACGTCACTTCCTTAACTTTCAAACTCATGGGAATTCATACATTGTATAAGGCCTCTACTTGATTTGTATTTCATTTTTATTAATTTCAATAATTTATATAATAGCAAGGAATTTAGTGTATGGAATATCTTGATAAACATTAAACAATTATGTGTTCATAGGTATACAACCCTACTCTATGTCAAGCATGACATTCGTCGAAAAATGTTTGGTAGTTTAGCCATACATAGCTATAACACAAGTTGGGATCAAAAGACAATTAAATATGTTGGATTCTCATCACATAACACTAAGGCACTATCATGCAAAGTTTTGTTCAATAATTCCATCAAATATGCTTTATTTGCTAAAAGCTGTAAAACACATAAAAATTGGAATTTCGCAGAAGGATACATAAAACTATCATTTCTTTTATTTACGAAAATGTACACATTTCATTATCAAGCATCAATATATTATAGAACATGAGATATTATCGAGTTTTATAAGTGCTAGCCAAAACCACCATCAAAGTCCCATAATTAGAGCATTTATCATGCACTTAGGTGATATAAGATTACTATAATTTGAATTTTTTACCCAGGTATTAATAATAGAAAGATCATGTTTAATGAAGGTAAAAGAAATATGGATGGATTTTTTTGCGCGTGGTAAGGAAGGTGATTCCAATATTGTATATATAGAACTTTTGAAGAGTCACCATCATGCGAGAGTTTTTCTACTAGTTGCAAATTCTTCTAGGTAAACAATTTCTCCATTTGTAAAATGATGTAATAGAAGTCTACTAGTCTAAGCAACTCTGTTTCTATGGGTATGAATGAGAATATGGTGTAGAACAACCCTCAAAATGCATTACTTTTGCAAAAAAAAAATACTTTGACCTCCTACTTAATACAATGACCTCCCCTGATCACAACGATGTAATGCACAGTCACAATGCTAAAAAACCCAAATACATGGACTCCAATACAATCTGCATTGACCAATCACTGGCCGTTTTGACTCACCCCAACCCAATCTTGCTTCGACTACTCCCAATGACCATAGTTTGTCATCCCCAACCCACTTTGATCACTCATATGATCAAAGTTTCTCACCCCAAACCCACTTTGAAAGTTCAGAATGATTGAAGCGCCTTGTCCTAGTTCGCAAATCACAATTTCATAAAGCAACAACACCCGTCGATTAATGTGATCACAATGAATTTTTCCACTACATTGATTGATCACATTCATTGCTATAAAATAATAAGCTATCTCCTTTACAAGTCGTAAATTCAAAAAATTATTCAACAAAAAAATTACCAAATTATATTCGCATCGTATAAAATGTGTGTGTAAATCATAAAACAAAATGATGTTTTTATTATTTACATTAATCCAATATATATTGTATAAGTAACTTAACTAGAGAGATGAAACACATTTAAAACAACACAAAGATATGATATGTAGATATTGCATTTGAGATGTTATACTTGGGCTACAGTATGAGGTCCACATGTAGGTTGGTGTGTCATGCTAGACTAGAACCAAAAAGAATGTCTCAACCCAATTTGGGTGTACACTCTAAACAATGTGTTGGACTACATATATAGTGACACTTATAGCCTAAGAATGAGCCCTCTAGTCGACCATTAACTCCAGTAGTTAAATTAACATGGTTTATGTAAAATTGAATTCAAAATATTTACAGTGAAGATAAATTAATTAGTTCGTATAAAAGAAGTGGAGATCAGTTGAAGGGCAAGAAAAGGCATTTGAATGATTCATTGACGGTGCATCCACTAGCCGCTGATTCGAAACTTAATGTGGAGTTCCTCGGTCCGGGTCCGGGTCCTCCTTTCACGGTCGTCCCCGTTCGCCAACTTGTTGGAGGCTTGGAGCTCGCCTTTAGAATAAGAGTACGTAGCTGCTGTTCGGTGACTCCTACAACCATAGTCCCTTTCCGGTTGCATTCTCCTGCTGACGGTTCTCGCACCTTTTGGCTCTGACGACACGTAATCAACGAAACCAAACGCGGTTGGCTGGCAAACTGGCGTGTGAGCATATTCTATTGGTACACTTTTTTGGATATGGCAAGGAAGTCAAAGTCAACTTACTTGAAGGTACGCGTGGGGCATACAGCCGAGTGAAAAAAATGAATGATGTTAGCAAGGCGAGGAGGAGAAGGTAGAAACAAGGCAGTAACTTGTGCGGAGTGTTCGCTTACCTAGGCCATACATAACAAAACCACTAAATGAGCAGTCTCAGGCTGCCGAGAAAGAAAGGGAACGAAGGAAAAGGCTCGCACCATAATTCCTCTGCAGGTCACACAGCTGGCTGGCGGCTAACGTACCCTAGAAACGTCTACAGTGTTCCTGTACTCACATGGGCTGCTTATCGTATTGCCAATATCGTACCCCATTGATGACTATGCCAACCGATTAATTTAGGAGTAGTACATGAAATGGCCCTCATAGGTATTAGGAGTTGAATAAGATTCCATAACACCCATCGTAGTGTACCTGACATAACCTTCCTCAGTGAACGGTGCAAACACCCAGGTTAAATAACAAGCCTAGAACGTGTTATTGGTCAAATTATCAGGTCGAGGAGATAGTTGGGTCTAACTCTAATTATTCAGCTTAGTTTGGGTTCTCGAATCGCAGCCTCCATGGCAGAAAGAAGGAGCCGCCTATGTCAGTGGCGGAACTAGAAAATTACACTAAGGGGGGCTGATCATATATGTGTGCATTTTAACACATAGGAGGGGCTCAGTCGAAAAAATACCAACATTAAGAATGGAACTTGTGTCACTTGTTCCAAAAAACTTGCTTTCTACCACTCCAGCTAGCTCCTTTCATTGTAAACTAGTACGCAGTTAATATATTTATTTATATGTAATCTATATTTAATACTAAAAAGACTACTACTTATATTAATTTTTTGGGGGAGGGGGGGGGCTAAAGCCCCGGCAGCCTCCCCGTGGTTACGCCCCTGGCCTATGTTGTTCATTGCTAGCAGAGACAAGAAGAAAAGAATGGAAGAGGACAGAAGAAAGAAAGCGAATAATAAGAAAGTGAGCAAGACAAGACTTTCACGCATAGAAAAGGTTTTTGGCGTCGGTTATTTAGAGCCTTTCGCGTCGGTTTCCAAGCGACACCCAAGTGGGCATCGTTAAAAGTCGACACCTTCAGCGTCGGTTTCTAACCGACACCATAACCCTTCCGGCCACCGAAAACACGCCAGCAAGCGAACTATAGGCGTCGGTTCTTAACGACAAACAAATCATTTTTAATTAAGCGGAATAAACATAAACATCGGATTAACAAAAATCATTAAAATTTAAAACCATTTTTGTAAGGAGATCCTTGTCCAAAAAACTTTTATTAAAAGATCCAAAACTCATACATATCATGATTTAAATTATACAATATTGTTCTATCTCATCTCGACGACATCATATAACAGTTGTTCTATCAAAACACATATTGGAGCAACATAAAACCTCGAGGCATTCAAGCCAAAATCTCATATCATTCATGAAACCAGTACGAACCAACTCCAAGGACTTGAGAGGACAGAGACAACACATAGGACTTCTATCTACAAGACATGAAAGACAATACACTCAACCAGAGTTGTCACTGCTGCCTCACCTGTTATTCCTCCTCTGTAGAAAGATCTTCGCCACCTCGTGCATATCCACCTAAAAAATGTGGATCTCATGGGGTGAGACAATTGTCCCAGTGAGAGATAAGTCTCCGCTGACCATATTATTATCATAGATTAAGCATTTATAAACTGAGCAGAGGTTCATTTTATATTAACATGCAAGATAATTCACCGTATGAACAAAATGAAGTAATCTCCTTTCTTACGCAGAACATTGCATCTACTCATGGTAGAGTTATAAATCATCTCTCTGCTTTACAAGGAATGTAAAGAAACATAAATATCATCTATCAACTAAGATGTATAACTGAATTGCACATCAATCAATGTTTCTTATATTCGATCCTTAAGCAGATATGCTACACGGCTGATTATATTTTTCAAGCACACAAACACATACCTTAAAACTAATATGGTGTGGTAAGCATACACACACCTTAAAACCGATATGGTGTGGTAAGCACACACACACCTTAAAACTGATATGGTGTGGTAAGCACACACACACCTCATACCCGATATGGTGTTGAGCACCTATCTCTAAAATGAGATGGAGGGTAACCCAATACACTAGATGACAAGAGTGGCAAGGTGGTTAGTACCCTAGTACATGTAATGGACAATACACTAAAGTAGGGTGTGACCAATATCTTCAAGTGAGGTGAGGGTGTTACACTCAAGTATGGTGAAGATGATACACCATATGATTGGTATGGATGATACCTTGATGGGTAAGGGTATAAGGGATATGATGATGTCTATCTCAATATACACCTAACCCAATACATGTGTTCAACTTGACATACATGATTCAATCTGATGCACCTTGTAAATGTGAGGGTAAAACACTGTTAGAAGTGATGAGTGTAACACCAAGTAATGATGTGGTTTGGTTAATACCTTGATAGGTAGAACACCTAAAGTGGTTGATAATGGTATATCAACAATGCCTTAACTCAAGATGATTCTATATCATTTGATGATAGTTGGGTAATTCAAATGTGTGACTTATGGCCAATACACTACATGATAAATGTGATGTGTTAGTGCATAAAGTATTAGGATGGGATATACCCTAATACAAGATAAGTTGATGAACTTAAGTAAGTTAAAAACAATGAGGGAAGTAATGCATCAAGGCATGATAAATACCACATACACCCCCTCAAAGTTGATGCACCTTGATGCACTTTAAATCCAATATACTTGGATGAGTAACACATGAAGTGTGTCATGTCAATTGTTACATTGAGATGTAATGCACTTTGATAAGTGTAGGATAAAATACCTTGAGAAAGGGTCAAGCCAAGATAATAAAGTATGATGTAATCAATATCATAGAGAGGATGAGAGAGAAACTTGTACCTTGTGATGATAATCATTTAATGACAAATGATGAGAACAGATAAGTATGCTTGCATACTTATGATATGAATATATGCTCCTAGATGTGTGGAGCAATGAATTAGAGTATGGACTGATAATATTAACTTGAAACTATATTCGGCTATAAAAGGAAACCCTAACCCTAATAATGGGGAAGGATGTATTTCTCTTATTGCATAAGCCTTGTAAGGCATATTAAATACTTGTACAATAAGTATAATGATTAATGGCCTTGTGAGCCATGTGAATAAGTTGTTGCCCAATGAGAGATGACAAGATGTGTAATGGCCTTGTGAGCTATGTGAATAAGTTGTTTCCTAGTGAGAGGTGACAAGATGTGTAATGGCCTCGTGAGCCATGTGAATAAGTTGTTGCCTAGTGAGAGGTGACAAGATGTGTAATGGCCTTGTGAGCCATGTGAATAAGTTGTTTCCTAGTGAGAGGTGACAAGATGTGTAATGGCCTTGTGAGCCATGTGAGTAAGTTGTTTCCTAGTGAGAGGTGACAAGATGTGTAATGGCCTTGTGAGCCATATGAATACTTATACAACAAGTGAAATGAATACCTTGGTCTGATGACCTAGAGGTAATGGTTACCTGTTACAGAGGCAACAATGTTCAGTTATGAACTAAGGGTATGAATACCCAGATCTAGTAATCATGATGATAATGTTAAAGGATGAGAATTCCCAGTAATGAGATAAGGGATTGAGATCCTAAATGTTATATGTGTTTGCACCTGTGTAAACGCTGACATCTGTGAATGATACCGAATTCAACCAAAACGTCTGATTATTGGAGTTATACTTGCATTAGAGAGTGAAATTCTACTCACTGTGATTCGAGATGTCTGAAAACAACTTGAAACGCGTCTAGAGGCCAGTTTCCGGGCGTCAGTAGGTTGTCTTCAACCTTGGGCACCCTGGTTTCAGACCTGCTGGAAGCAGCATGTGCTTCTTCACACATAGGTTGATGGGAACTAGTTGGGCGTTGCTGCTTGTGGCTAGGGATGCAGATTCAAGTCCTAAACTCACATCCGAAGTCGACGACACCATTTCATGGTGCTGGCTACGCCCAAGGCAGATCTTGGCTGACACCCTATAGCTGGACGCTGCTGTTGCTTGGCCGTCCGGTGCCCTTACTAGTCGGGTTGCTGGTGGTTGGGGCCGCAGATGCTTTCTTGGACCTCAAAGTCGAGGTCAAGGCTGATGTTTTTGTGGTGTTGGTTGCGCCTAAGGCCCCTGGCCACTAATGCGGCTGCCATGCTACTGTTGCTTGCTGGGGTGCCGCCCTAGCAGGTCAGCTGCATGTAATGAGATGATGGGAAATTATGTTGTAGCACCTTGGAAATATGATATGAAAAGAAAAGTGTTGGCTCAAATATTACATGTCTCATCTTATGGTGCTTGTTGTAAATCGGTTTTAATTTCTTGTGTTTTTCGATAATCCGCTGGTTAGCATGTAATCGTGTTTTGTTTTCGATGGGGTGTCACAGAAATTGGTGATCGTTAGGAGGTGGAATCCTAAGGTGGGCATTAGAAGGGCGTCCCTCACTTCGGCATTGATGTGGCTCACTTTCCCAAAGGTTGGGCACCATTGGAGCAGAAGGGATATTACCATCATCGCCTGTGGTGTGGGCGAACCCAATGTCGTTGGCTTCCACTCTGCAAGAAGGTACGAGGGAGAGACACATGTGTGTGTGTGGAGCTCAAGGTAGACAAAAAAAACCCCGGAGGTGGTTATAATTGAGATACCAGATGGAAAGGAACTGGAATTCAGAGTTGTCTACGACGCGCTTCCGCAGCACTGCCACAACTGTAAAGTGTTCGGGCACTTCACTGGGGATTGCCCAGGGGTGAGATCTTCCCACCCCTCCCCCCTTGGTTTGAGGATGTGAGCATAGCAGGAGACCGATTTCGACCACAGGTGACAGATCTAGCAGGGTTAGGAGGACAGTGGAGAGGCTGAAAAATCAGGAGTGAATGCGGAGGAGGGGGTGATGTCGATCGCTATAGCTGAGGATCGTGCTACTCCCCCAAATGCAGAGGCTGATATGGAGAACACGGTGGCCAAGGAGAAGGAGAATCATAGTCGGGAAGAGGTTCCAGTAGAGGGATCCATGATTGATAGGACGGTCCTCCTTTGCGGGGAGAAGGACGGCCTGGATGACGCTACAAGGGGTGGGACAACAGTCACCTACAACCAGTTCTCCATCTTGGAGAACCTAGACCCGAATGACCTATTTGATGAGTTGTCTGGTATGAATGGCAGGAGGAATACCCACCTAGACAACTAGTGGAAGGGGCAGGAGAATGTCACCAAGGGTGGCTTCCCAGGGCAGGGGAGGCCACAACAAAAACTAAGATGTCCATCCTCTCCTGGAACACGTGGGGCGCGTCGAGGCCAATGAGACAGAGGAGAGTGTGGGACCATCATGGAGTATGGGGCTTCGATGGCGGTCATCTTGGAGACGAGAATCAAGAGGCAGTTATAGGCGAAGGTCGGAGGGCTCTTCCTGACAGGCTGGGGCCATCAATCCAACCTGCCACAGGTTGAGGGAGGTAGAATAGTTCTGGGGTGGAACAAAGAGATGTGGGATGTGCAAGTGATCAATGCCACTGACCAAGGCATGGTGGCCAGCTGCATTAATCATGGTGGCTTTCACTATGTTTTAATGGCCGTCTATGGGCACAATAATGAGGGTAGGCTGAGGGAGTGCTGGGACACCATAGTGGAGTCAACCCAATAATAGGTGCCGCAGATTGTCATTGGCAATTTTAATCATGTCAGGAAGGCATCAGAGAAGTTCGGTGGCCTCCCAATCCCTGACTCCATGCTGTGTAGATTTAATGACATGATCGATGCGGCTAGCTTAGTTGAGCTCAACATGTCTGGAGGGGTAATGACTTGGCAGAACAGAAGGGACCTAGAACATAGAATATCCAGTCACCTTGATCGTGGGTTGGTGAACACGGCTTGGCTAGATGTTTTCCCTGAGGAGAAGGTGTGCCTGCGAGGCCACCCTAACAATGATCACGCGTGGTTGCAGGTCCCCTTGGCTGCGAATAAGGAGAGGAGGAAGCCATTTAGGTTCCTCAACTTTTGGGCTGATTGGCCAGGTTTTGAGGAGAAAGTCAAAGAAGCCTGGGCCATGCCGGTGGAGGGAAATCCAATCTTCAGGTTCACAGAGAAGTTGAAGAACACCAAGAAGGAGTTGAGGAATTGGTTAGTGGGGTTCTCCAACCTGGACAATATGGTGAATAAAGCAAAAGTAGTGTACGAGGAGGCTGCTAGGCAGCTGAGATCGTTCCTGACCGACCCGAAACTGATGGTGAATGAGCAGAACAAAGCCAAGAAGATGACTCAAGTGGAGAAGGCGTAAGAGTCCTACCATTGGCAGTGGAATAGGATGAGATGGATCAAAGATGGGGATAAAAATACCAAAGTATATCACAATGCAACTAAGACAAACCACATGAGAGAGTGCATTCAAGGTCTTATCAAAGGGGACAACACCCTTACTGGGGGCCCGAGAGAGGTAGCGCATGAGGCTGTCTCCTTCTTTAGGAATCTGTATAACAGTGGACATGAGACACAACAATGGACCCCCCCGCCGAGTAAAGTGACAGATGATATGAATAGAATAATGTGTGGGCCGGTATCTGAGCAGGAGGTTAGGGATACAGTGTTCTCCATTGGTGCCTCCAAAGCACCTGAGCTGGATGGCTTTAATGCAAATTTCTTCCATAGGTGTTGGACGATAATCAAAGAAGATCTATGCTATGCCATGTGGTGGTTCATGGTGGGGGGACCTTGGTGAAGTAGGTTATCCACACTTTCATCAGGTTAATACCCAAGAAGAACTTGCCATCAACCATGGTTGATTTTAGGGCCATTGCTTGCTGCTCAGTCTTCTACAAAGTCTTTTCCAAGCTCCTGGCCAGGCGAATGAAGACAATTCTACCTAATATCATTTCCCCTAATCATATGGCTTTTTTGCATGGGAGATCGATTAGCGATGGCACCCTACTGGTGATGTAATTCCTTTCTTCTTTCAGCCAGAAACATTCGACTAAGAAGGCTTGTGTCAAGGTCAACATCACCAAGGCCTATGACCATGTGAATTGGACAGCTCTCAAGGACATCATGGGTGCCATGGGTTTCTCGGCTAGATGGATCAGAATCACCTCGTAGTGTGTGGAGTCCACTTCATTCTCGGTGTTGGTTAATGGAGTCCCGCACGGCTTGTTCAAGGCAACCCCCTCTCTCCCCTGTTGTTCACCATCGTCATGGCGATTCTCTCAGTGGGGTTCAAGAAGGCTGAGGCTGAAGGGATGCTAAAAACCTTTAAGGTGAAACATACACCTATCCTCTCACACTTGGTGTTCACCGACGATGTCATGGTGTTCACGGGTGGGCATGCCAAGTACTTGAGAAATACACAGAAGGTGATGGAAAAGTTTGGGAGACTCACGAGCCTCTAGATCAGCCAACTCAAATCCAAGGTGTTTTTCTCACGGTCGTGTGATGCTAGGCGAGGAAGGCTTCGGGTGGCAGCTGGCTTGCCCCGAGGCCAGTTCCCCACAAAATACCTGGGGATTCCGATATTGGGGGGCGAGGGGAAGGAAGGTATTTTGAGGTCCTTGTGGATGATCTCAGGGGAACCATTAATAGATGGAGTGGATTAAACATCTCCATGGCTGGGCGGAAGGTGCTTTGCAACACTGTGCTCATGGGGAAGTTCAGTTTTTGGACCAGACAGGAGGAAATGCTGATGTTTATTATCGAGAAGGCGCGAGGTCTCTTCGCGAGTTTCCTTTGGGGAGGTAAAGGCCATGGAATATCCTGGGAGACAATAACAAGACCCAAAGAATAGGGAGGAATGGGCGTCCTTGATCTGGGAGCTGTAGCAGAGAGAAGCACCAGAACAAATATCCATAGCTTCCTCATGGATCAGGGATCCACGTGGGCCTACTAGATACGAGGGAGATATGGCAGCTCCCATGAAGGGGATGGGAGACAGAAGTGCTCATTGGCTTGGAGACGCATGAAGAATAGATGGCACCAGGTGAGGGAGGATTATGAAGATCACAATGGGATGTGGGTCTGCCTGAACATCAAACCTTGGGTGAAGGGTTTCTTCGGCCTACCTATGCCTTGGGGGAATATTTTGTGGAATAAGTGGCAAACCCCGAAATGGAGCTACTACTTATATAGAGCACTCCTAGGGCGGCTGCCGACAACATACATGATGGAGAGGTGGGGGATGAATGTGAATACTAGGTGTTTGTTGTGTGGGGCGGAATACAAATCGCATGAGAACCTCTTCTTCACATGTGGGTTCTCTGCCTATCTGGTCGCTAGATGGGCCTTAAAAATGGTTGGGGGCCCAAGGCTCGAACTCCATTTCTGGGTACTTAGAGTGGATATGAGATCGGTGGGAGCAATACCATGGCTGCTTTTGCTGGGATGGGACTCGCTACCATTATTTTTCTTGTGTGGTAGGAGAGGAACTTAAGGAGGCATGGTGGCCCCGAAAGGGATAAGTTCACCATTTTTGACAACGTGTGTGATATGCTTAGCATGACTTGTAGGGTTAAACCTGGAATCTGTAAAGGTTTTGACCCAGTCGCTTGTTTGTATTGGGGTTTTTGTTGTTAACACACCCCTATACAGTATAGGTTTACCCAATACAGTTTTTGATAGTAATATATTACTTTATCCAAAAAAAAACTTTTGCTATTTTATTTAATTCTTTTAAAGCAAACCATATTTTCTCTTTCATAATGTGCTAGAATCATCCAATTTATGTGAAACTTCACCCTCAACCAAACTCAAGTATGTTGGACACAAAATTGCCATTAATTTTATTCCTTGGCATTATTTACCATATTATTTAATATTTTAGACTTTATTTACACTTTCTCTCTCCTAATCTCATCACTTAATCAAACATTCTCCAAAGTTAGTGAAAATTCATCCAAAGGCATATTTGAAGGTGTTGATTACAAATCTAAGAAAATTTTCACTTTTGGAGTCATTTAATATTTTATTTTCTCTTTGCATAGAAACTCATATTTCTTTTCCTAGAAATTACAAGAATTATTATTATTAGGCAAATAAGGTGGAACTTGACTCCCAAGTTAATTGGGACCCAAGGAACATGATTATTAACTTAGATTCCACTTTTCAGATAACTTTTTAGGAGATATGTCACATATATTATTATCTCTGATTATTATATTGTTTGAACATTAACCTAATTATCCATCCAATTATGCTCCTTATTTTTATATTAGAACTAAATGAATTATTTTGACATATTTTATGTGTCTATTATTGGCCTAAGACTAATGTGAATACATTATGTTACATTAGGGTGATTTATACATGCATTAGCTCATTAGTTTATACTAAACATGTTTTCAGTCTAAAACCTTAACCTTGTTTGACTAAGTCCAAAAGATCAAAGTTCTAGGGTAGGGTCCAAGATCCGGTATGTTACAAAGTGATTACTTCAAAATCTATTCGGTGCTATGTAAGTTCTAATCAGATCATGAGAATGACCAATTTAAAGTCCAGGTCATGAGGAATTGCTCATGCAGTTGGTTTTTCTAGTAGTAGTTGAACTAATTGTCTCACTGCATCCAAATTGGACGTGAAAATATTGGTGGTACTTTTGTTGGATTTAATATCTTCTTTCAAATTTTGTCGTAGGGGTGACCATGGCTCCTTAAGGTGATTATTTGGACTCATAGTATTTGACATTGCCAAATTGTGCTAAGTGTTTGTGATGGCATACTCTTTCTCTAAATTATCACTATTCATGAATGACCATATTCCAGACAACTAGTTGAACTGATATAGTGATAGGAACTAGTATCCCTATCCAGTGACAAGCACAAGGGCTTTCAGTACAAGCACAAACTCCTTGACAGATATGTAGTGAGAAAAGCTAACTCGTGTCCATGCTGACTTTATTCCCTCAAATCCTTTTTGGATGACATCCCATATGAACCGTAATAGCTCATCATCAACCCCATGCAGGCGATAGCCATAAGGCCTAGAATAAGCACAACCCCCTCTTTTCTGGACTCCAATGAAATCACTCAATAGAGTCACCATAAAACGCCCATGTAGGGGCCTATGTCTTTCATCGCCAAAGGTAGATGCGCCTACCCCACACCCAATAGTGGGTTTCTTGCCTGGGAAAATGAGTAAGGAAAACATAGATAGCTTATCAGCCTAGTGTTTCCAAGGATGGGGATATTTAGGTTGCCAAGAAGATGTTGAAGTGCCATCTCATTGTAAAGTTTTTCTCGACAGTCGATGGCATATCAGTCAATATAATTTTGATCCGAAAAGTTAGTTATGCATGAATCTTCTGAATGATTGGAGTGTTCCAACATCTTCCATCTCTTCTGCATGATCGTAATGCAAGGTCTCCTGCTTAGACGAGAAAGATATATCATAAATTTGAATAATATTAATTTTCATAACACTATAATACGTTCTTGACCCACTAAAATATGAGTAGTAGAGGGTATTCTTATAGGCCTCAATTCATCCATCTTGACTTATCATCTATGAGATGTTGGCTATTGATGTTGATCCAATGGAGATTATTTTAGGCTAAGTTCAATGACTTGTAAGATATTTTCCAGAGTTGAACCAATGTGCTACATAGATTATAATATTGTTTAAGAGCATCAATTCATGGATTTTGTACTTGTCATATGGAGATGTTAGTTATCCCTTCTTATTTTGTGAAGATTGTTTGAGAAGAAAATCCATAGTCTGGTAAGTATTTTTCCAAAGTTGATTCAGAGACATTAGTTTTTAATGATCACTGTATCTTTTATTTTGTGTGAATTTAATATAAAAAAATTCCCAAGTGGATGTTTGTGCACTGGAAAATTGTTTCTCTTATCTAATAAGGTCTTCTACTTAATGTCACAGTGTATAATATTTCACTTGAAGAAGAATCTACACATTTAATATATAGATATAGTATCATTGTATTACATGCATAAACTATTGGTTGATGCAAGTACAACTACATTTTTGGCTGCATAGCTTACATATTCACTTCAACATACAATGTTTCAGAAAAAACATAAATTAAATGTCACGTACATCAAAACCCATACTTGATGCACATGCAACCAGATGCTTATTTCTATAGTTTTAGGACCACGAGCATCAAACACATATTTGATGAAGAAGCCTAAAACATCAAAAACCAATGGGTGCTATGTAAATTTTACTCAGATCCTGAACATGACCAATTCATGATCTAGGTCATGAGGAATTTCTCGTGGAGTTGGTTTTTCTGGTAGCAGTTGAGCTAATTGTCTTGCTGCCTCCAAATAGGATGTGAAAATGCTGGTGATACTTTTGTTGGATTTACTATCTTCTTTCAAATTTGACCGTAGGGGTGACCATGGCTCTTTGAGGTGATTCTTTGAACTGATAGTATTTGACAGTGCCAAATTACGCAAAGCATTTGTGATGGCATACTCCCTCTCCAAATTCTGGCCGTTCATGAGTGACCATGTTCCAGACCGCCAGTCGAAATGATAAAGTGATAGGAACTGATGTCCGAATTCAGCTACAAGCTCAAGGGCCTTCAACACAAGTGCAAACTCCTCCACAGACATGTAGTAAGCAAAGCTAACTCGTGTCCATGCTGGCTTAATCCCCTCGAATCCTTTTTGGACAGCATCGCGTATGGATCGTGATAGCTCCTCATCAACCCCAAGTAGGCTGTGTCCATATGGCCCAGCACATGCACAACCCCCTCGTGCCTGGACTCCAAAGAGGTCACTCAATAGAGTTGCCACAAAACGCCCATGTAGAGGCCTATGTCTTTCATCACCAAAGCCGGATGCGTCTACCCCTCGCCCAAAAGTGGGCTTCCCGCCTGGGAAAATGAGAAAGGAAAACACAGGTAGCTTATCAGCACTAGTGTTTCCAAGGATGTGGATTTTTGGGTTGCCGAGAAGTTGTTGAAGTGCCATCTCATTGTAAAGCTTTTCTCGACGGTCGATGGCAGCACAACCGATATAATCCTTGATCCAAAAAGTCAAAGCTGCACGAATCTTTTGGATGATTGGGGGTGTGCCAGCATCTTCCCTCTCTTCCACATGATCGTAATACAAGGTGTCCTGTATAGTCGAGAAAAAATATTACAAATTTGAATAATATGAATTGTCATGACACTATGAGACATTCTTGACCCATTAAAATTTAAGACATTCTTGTCCCACACAAGAAAACAATAGTTTCAAGTATTTAATGGACTTCCACTTAATAGAAAACAACTAAGGTTTGATAATAGTTGATCAAAATGTATACAGACCAAGAAAAACACTGACTTGTATAACTATATTTGACCAAATTGAAGTGTTTCCGTGTTAAAATATCATGTAATCTTTTATGAAATTCTAAGTTTCGTTTTGAAAATATGTAATAAATTCTAAGCTATAAACTAAATGCGAAATTTGTAACTGATTGCAACCGTCGAAATGTTAGGAAGCATACCTTTTCGTCGAAGCCATTGACATAGGCTACGGTTCCACCACCGCAGGTGGACGGCGGCTTATTGTTTAGCTTGTATAGTGCCTTGTTCATGAGCAATATACCAGGGGTGCCTGGGCCACCGACAAACTTGTGCGTGCTGATGAAAACGGCGTCGTAGCAGTCGTCCTCGCCTGATCTCATGTCGATTGGCACGTAAGGTCCGCTGTAGGGGAATATGTATATGAGTCAACAAGTGATTCTTATAATGATAAGTGAAATATAAACTGATAGTGATATAAGAATTTAACACAGGAATTCTCTGCGAAGCTACCTTGCCGCAAAGTCAAAGCAGGCAAAAGCACCGTGGCGGTGGAGAAGGCGAGAGATCCTGCGAGTATCAGTCAAGACGCCGGTAACGTTGCTGCACGCCGAGAATGACCCCAACTTTGGCCGATGCTTGAACTCAGGCCTCGTCAGCTCCCTCTCGAGCTCCTTCTCGTCAACCATCCCTTCTTCGTCTAGTCCGATCTCCACCACCTCCGCCAAACTCTGACGCCACGACAGTAGATTGGAGTGGTGTTCGTACGGCCCAACAAACACCACCCATCTCTCCTGGGGCTTCAGCAATGTGAGCACTCGCTCCCTCAACGTTGACGGGACGGCTAACCCCATGACCTCTTGTAGCCTTTTGATGGCCCCCGTCGCCCCACTCCCGCGCGCAGAACAGCAGGGCGTCACCCTCGCCACCGTGCAGCCTCCGCTTGACGTAGCGGGCCGCCTCCTTCGCCGCGCGGGTCGTGGCTCGCCCGACGTGGCTGTCGTCGGTGTGTGTATTTCCGTACAGCGGGTGCACCTTGCAGTGGACGTACGTCTCCACGTATCGCACAGCGCGGCCCGATGCCGTGTGATCGGCATAGGTCACTCGGCGCCGGCCAAATGGTGTGTCCACCTCGGCGTCAGATCCCACGATCTCGGAGCGCAGCCAAGCAAGCCTGGTTTCCGCCGCGTCCTTACCATGAACCAGGCTTGGGTGGTAGTGCACGGCGGTTATGAGATCTTCAAGGGTCTGTCCAACTTTCTCCGGCAGATCGAGTTTCCCCGGCAGTCGCCTAGCTACTACTGTGTTCGGGTACATCTCCGGAAAGGAATCCATGCCTAAAGGTGTGCGGTTGGGACTTGAGGCTGCGCTTCTGATGGATATTCAAATGGTAGATCTACAGAAGCTCCTGTGACACCAGCTTGCTAGATGAGGTTGATAATGTAATGGATGATGAGGCGGACAACGCTGGGAATTCTGGTTGGAGCTGAGCCTTCAGCTACATATATATAGACAGCCAGTCAGCCACTAATGCGCACAGTCCAGCTGGCTGACCTGACCTAAAAATAAGAAGCAACTTCATACGCGGTCTAGCATACCGCACTATCCATCATCGATAGGACTTCGTCTAAACTGGCTGCAATTGAATAAGGTGGTCAAATTCAGCAAGTTGGCGGGCGATAGAGTAGCGGATATGAGCAAATTCAGAGTGGAATGTACCTATTTGTCAAGGAAAAGAACAACTTTCTATCTGTGAACTGATTGTGGAGTAAAAAACACTTCATTGATTTTCATAGACATCTACAAGCCTGCCTTAGCAAAGGAAAGGAAAATCAAATTCAGCAGTCAATCCTTTTCCATATGAAGACAAAGAATACAACATCAACTATAATTTTGTTTTTTTTCCAACATATTTGTTGACATGAATGGCAATCTTTTAATTTAAGGTGTGGTTCTTTTTGAATGAGATAAACAACGAATGATTGCCCCCCCCCCATCCTCAAGAATCCACTATTCTATAAGATCTAACGCTAAATAACAACTAAAAGATTTCCAAAACAAAACTCTTCTTCTCAGCCCAATAGGACTATTTGTCTTCATATGAATGAATTCTATCATTGCAAAAAGGGACACATTGGCACCCCTTTTATTTATTAAGCACAAGGTACTTAACCGTTGAAACTTGAGACCAAATTAGTACTTTAAACTAGGCTGTCCTACATAGTGGGTTGTTATTGCTACTTTTATGAGTTAGAGTTTTGGTTTAATTTTGCTTCACAAAGCACTTAACCATCACGACTAGAATTTGGCATTAAGTTAGGTTAGCATACTAGGTAGGAAATTTAGATCTCTTCACCAATTAAATGACAAAACATAGAGTTCGATGCTAAATATATGTTTTTCTAAGTGGTATAGTCCTCTAATTATGTAATGCAACACTTTATGTAATTGTACAGGCAATGAAATTAAATGATGAACTAGTTCAATAATAGAATTATATATCCGTTTCACATGATAATTGTTTTTCAAAAAATTTAAATTCATTGCATTTTGGCCACAAATAAACTTGCAAATACACAAAAAATAACATACTAGACGTGCTTATAATAAATTTTAAAACTAAAAATAAAGATGGTAGAGTTTGAACATGATGCATACATGAAACAAGAAGAAAAGATGCTACATAAACATGGCAAATATGTATGCATGTTAATAGAAATACAAAAAAGAAATATACAACAAACAACTTATAGGATAGTCTAGCACCGTCCACCTTGAGAGTATTAAAAATAGTGCAACAATAAGCTTGTGCTAGGCACACTTGGATGTTCGCTGTGTGGCATCACGGTCAAAGGGTGACATGATGTTGGGGTCATGTAGGCCTAATGATGTTTGTTATGACACATAACTTAAGTAGACTTAATCCATACTCTAATGATGACAATATTGCATGATAATGACTAGTTTGACTATGCTTGATGCTTATGATTGACTGATCTATCTCTAACATTATGATTACCTCATCTAAGATCATGAAAACCTAATCGTATGATCCCTAATCTTAGTTCTGATGTGTCACCTTAAGTTTTAGATGAACCCATGACGTATAATGTAACTTGATAATGAACATTCATGACTAGATGAGATGTTGGAACCTATGTTGAAGAAACAATACTAGATCTAGTGACACATCCAACCACCATGATTATATATAACGAGAACTCATCTTGTTGATATGAATACAATTACACTCATTTGAAATGTTATGATCTCTATGTTGACTAAATTGCCAAGATGTAGTCAAGCTTTATATATGTGGTTTTCTTAATCAAAATGGTTAATCTTGTGCCCTAATCAAGGTACGCTCTATCCTCCTATTGGCCAGACTAGTGGTATTGAACTTGCTTGTATGCTTAAATTGCTTGGATTTATATACTTCTTTGAGTTACTTGTTCCCTATGTTTAGTATGTTCAACAGACACTATATCATGTTCAAAGACGTCGGTTATTAAACAAACACCGACGCTATAACCCTTCCCGCCAATGAAAATGCGCCAGCAAGGGAACAATAAGCGTCGGTTAGTACAGAAAACTGACACTATATCATGGTTAAATATGTCGGTTATTAAACAATAAATGATGACATATCCCTGTCAGTATGGCCGTGCCTGGCCACAATAGACATCGGTTCTATTTCAATTTCTTTTGTATGGACTTGAAGGTGGAAAAAGTACAATTTTTGAAGCCTAGTTAGATCCATTTAGTTCACGACAATTAACTATTAATAATTATTAGTTATTACTAGAATTTTTTTGTCATTCAGGTTTATCATTGAAATGAACTTACTCTACATTATCTTGGTACAATTGAGAGTCATTGTTTTCGGAATCAATTGTAAAAATGAACAAATTAGTTTTTTCATAAATTTCATTTTTAGTTATTAATGAATATAATTGATTGAGAATAAATTGAGAAGAAAATAATGAGAGTTTATATTTTAATCAATTAGTAATAATCAATATACATCCATTGTTAAAATTTTAGGTTGATTAGACATAATATGCACCTTACAGGAAGTGTTTAATAAATTCTTTAAATAAATGTTTCTATATGGAAAAAAGTTGTTGTAGTTGTACAAAAACTTGTCGTTATAACTATCAAAGACGATAAAAAAAAGTCGTCGCATCTTGCCGTTATTGGTCTTGCCGTTAACTGAAACAGTGACGTCTCATTTCAATCCAACGCTATTAACAATAACGGCAACCAATATATTTTGTCACTAATGGCTATAACGAAAACATGAATTGTTCGTCACAAAAGATTTTAACGATAATATGATCCTGTCGCAGTAGTCAGTTACGACCACTGCAATCAGCTTGTCTAAAAGAGTACTGGGGACATCTTTTTTCAGTCGTTAATAGCAACAACGACAAAATATCAAAACGAATTTTTGTAATACATCTAATATACGTATTTGAATGGTAGAACATTATAAATTTATTATTTTCTATAACCATTAAAAATACACATTCAACATTTACGTCTGATATTGACAAACTGGCATTGGAACAAACAAATTATAACTTTTATTGATCTAAAAAAAGTGTTGATATACATTGCGGACATTGACATTGCCCCTTGCGTAAAGAAAATTACAATAGATATTGGACAACCACACCTCTAAGTGGCGTATATCTAAATGGACAAAGACAAATTCTCTATATATAAACTTTTCCTTTGTTCAAATATGAAAAGTTACTAGATACAAGCTTATGCAGAAAAAGATGCTTCATCAAATTCATCCCAGATACAAGGTTATCCAACATCAGCTTCGAAGAACCAAATGTCACCTGCAGTAATAAAAAATATCAGTAAACTAGTGGACGTGTTGCTATCAAAGAAACATAAAAATGTCAAAATATTTCGACCACTACTTCTGTTATAGGAATAAAATAATCACGCAATGGAAGCTTCAAAAGAAGCATTTTGTTATTCTTGTACGTTAATGTCAAGCTTCCACTATGCAAATTCCAAAATTATAGTCTTTTTGTACCGCATTCGGACATCTGTATTAGACAATAAAGCTTCAACGCTTATACTTAAATTATCACACTCTTTTTCCTAAAGTTGCACTTACCTATATAAGATTACCAAGGCAACACACATACTTCAGTGGCTCATTAACTTTTATTCTCTGCTCAAGGATCATAGCATGAGGACAGGTGGGCAACTAAGTGCTCAGATGGTCTATCATCTGGAAATTGCTCTTGTGTCTACTTAATTTGTGGCATCCTGGCAAAGTTTTAAAAAGCGCGAAGCGTGCGGATTGGCTGACTTGAAGCGGGAAGCGGGTTTTGAAGCGGACAAAAGCGGGCACTTTTTGAAAAAGCGGTTCACATTGTTTTTAAAAAAAATGAGAAAATTTAGTGCTGGACGTACTATCAAACAATCAAGTATTTCAAATAGTATTTCACTACATTAAATGATTTTCATAGATTAAGTATTTGAAATATGGAAAATTTTCAGACAGTGATGAATACTACTCCTAGAGTAGTAAAGCAATCTTTGATAAAAGAGTACTGAAATTACTGTTGTAATCGTACAAAATCTTAATACAGTAGCTAAGGGAAAATTTTTTATACCAATACAATAGATGCCATTTAAAGTAATGATATAGTGTCAATGGATCAAAAATACAATGTTATACATTGAAGAACATAGTACAACCGAACATCCTACAGTGAGTGTAAGAATATATTATTAGAAAAGAATTTCATTTAGTAATGTCATGGAAATTTGTACTAAGAAGAACGAGATTATATCATTTCTTATATATACATCCTACAGTAGTTGAACAAAGTACAATTATTATTTGTCTATTTTTATTTTTCACACAGTAGTTGAACGTTCACAATTAGCAATGGAAAAAAATGTTTTTTTAGTCAACGTCGATAGTAGGTGTATATTAGAGATAGATGATTTAATAGCATTTGAACAGCCGTTTTCATATGGATAAGTAGAATTAGCATTAGCAAGGAAGATAGGTTAAGAGAACAAGGAGCAAGGAAGCATGACAATAAACCGTAGAAAGGAATTCTACTGAATAGTACAAAAGAATCCTGCTGAATCAGTATAGCTTAAATAGTACTGATCATAACAGGGTACTTATCATAAATATGGAACGTATCCTCCTGACCATAACATGGTACCGATCGTGACAGTAGAATGCATAGGAGTTTATTCCTACTTATCATTTTGCATTACTAACAAGGTACATGACTACTGATCATACTAGCGTATTTTTTTTACAAAGAGGATAAAAGAGAGAGGATTAGAGGAAAAAAGAATCAGAAAGCAGGTAGAGAAGAAGACGGGAAGAACAGGGTAAGAAAACTTACTGATTTGTTCAGTTAGAGTTGATGACGATGGCTCTCCTTGGCCGTCTCTTCTTGGCCTCTGCTGAAGAGTCCTCGAATCTTGGCGCTTTTAGGGGACTCCGCCATGGGCTGCTGGTCGCCCCCTTCAGAGGATGACTCCACCAATGACTGTTGGGTGCCGTTATTATGCGTCAATCTTCTCTGCTTTGGCGCCGCTTGCGTGGAGAGAAGCCGTACGAGAGAGGAGTTGATGCCATGGGGAATCCTTTGTTCATCGGGTAAGACCGCTAGGGCAGCGGCTGTGTTTCCTGATGGAAATCGAGGAGTCGGGTTCCTAATGTAACGAGGATGACATAGCATTGATATTTTGATATAAAGAACGGGCCCGATTAAAAGAAAGTTCCTCCAAGCGGCCGCTACATCCGCTAAAGCGGGTTCTAATTAAGCGGCCCAAGGCCCGCTAAAGCGGCCCAAAGCATCCGCTACAGTACAAAATGCATAACAGCCGCATTTGGACAAAACCAAGCGGACCAGTGCACAAAACGCTAAAGCGGCCGCTGAAGCGGCCGCACCGGCCGCTTTTTAAATCAATGCATCCTGGTATTCCTTAACGGCCTGTTTGGACAAACAAGCTTCAACACCATTACCCATTGCTGTGTTTAACGGCATGTTTGGCATCCTGCTATAAAAAGAACGAATAACTTTCACTAATTACATCCATACCACTTTTAACTGTTTAAACTCTTCTAACCAATCATATTGCAGTGTTTTTGAAATCAGTTCTTCTCCTTAACTCTCTCTCTTCCGAAAACGATCCTCACATTTTTTTTGTCTACCGATTATCTCCCACTTCCACAACTCCAGCCATGCCCCTAACTTATGAGTACATATCCAAGTACTCATACTCTACTGAATGTCGATTCCGAACTGATTGCCCACGTTCCGTCAAACACAAACCCCATTACTTGAGAGACGTGAGCCACGCCAATGTCGGTTTAAAATTCCCACAACCTGAACCCCTTCTTCACCCTAGAGCACCTGCCCCTGGTCTCGACTTTGCACTGTCGTATGCGCGCTCCATGGCGCTGGTAGACTGGAAGGAGACCAGGAGGCCCACGTCGTCAAGGTGGATACACCTGGGCTATGGCCAGAGGACCTGACTGTTGAGGTCGAGGAGGACAGTCTGTGTGCTGCGGATCAGTCAGGAGAGGAAGAGGGAGAATCATAAGGAAGGTTAGAGGTGGCACACCATGGAGAGGGTCGTCAATGAGAGATTTCGCCTCCCCACCAACACCGACCTCGACTCTGTGTCCGCCAGACTGAACGATGGCATCCTCACTCTCTAACACAAACACGACCACGTTTCCATGAGCACCCAACACTCTGAATGACACTGATGGCCGAAGGACATAGCATGACTCCAGGTATGTCGTTCGGTAAGAGCCAAAATAGTGAAGGGCAGTTATTAACAAGACATCTGGTCCATCTTAATATCCAGTATGAGCAGACACAAACTTTGCATACATCGACAAGGTCAAGACAAAATACACGATGCAACTGCAGAAAGCTCTGTTGTCTCTATGATAAAAACAATATCAACTGGATCAAGATCAATACATGCTTCCTGTCAAATGCAGAGTTAATTTAGCTCTCAATCAACTATTATTTCTTGGTTACACTGATTGTAGTTTGATGCTCATGTCGTTTCATCTTCTAACCGTTATAGTATCTTGGTGTATATACACAATAAGTTGGGTTTAGCACGAGCAATGTCAATCGTTCTGCTACTTTTTCTTCGCATATGACACAATGTCATGATTTGGGCTCAGCGTTAGTTGTTTCTTATGATTTTCTTATCAGAGTCACACACATTTCCAATCAACTGCTGGATGCAAAGATTTGCAAGGATTCTTATGTATAGCCATGCCGGTGTACTAGTGTTAGAAACCAACCTTCACACTGTCTTGCTCTTTGTCATTGTTATTATAAGAATTACAGAAACAATGGCCACTGCACTTGTGTGAATTTTACGTGTAGGAATCCGCTTCGAATCAACTAATAAGTAGCAGACATGAGCCAATTTGAAGCTAGGATCGAGTATCTAACGAGATGAATAACCAGAGAAAATTGATGGCAAGAACCACAACAGATACAGATTTTTCTGGATGGTCTATTCATGTCAATGGTCCATCATCTACACACGGCTTTGACCTGTACAAGTTTTGATAACTATCCCTCTATCAACATCGCCTAAGTAGGTATTTCACCCTATCTTTTACCAGTTGCATTGCTAAGGACTTTGATGGTACCCCTAGAAGCCTGAGACCTTGAAGTGGTGTGACGATCATGGTCTCAAAAGGAATGTCGTCACTCTTAGTCTCCAGCGCTCCTACAAATTCTTTCGAGCACGATCAATGGATACATTAATTGGTACTCTTGTATTTAGATCTGCATTTATTTCTTCCTTTACCATCTTCATTTAAAATGTATTTGTGTTTCATTACTTATCATCGTATTTGACCAATGTTCTTGACATAACATCTTTGCAAGTTTATTTCCCATTTTGAAATTAGAACAAAACGCATCACTAATTATGGGTGCCAGACTTTTGTCGCCCCAATATGGATCACATTGAGAGGCCGACGTGTGTGCTTAAATGGATCCTTCATTAATGCTATTACTTCCCATTTTCATGCATGCATTGTAAGGCAGCCGTTGAGTTTTTCTCTGTCTGCTAATTTCCCAGTCAACATTCGGATACCATATCTGGTGATCAATCTGTATATTCTCAAATCCATGCATAGGTTTCTAGAGATCATGATTATATGTCGTGCTTGCAACTTATCTTGCCTGACGAGATGTACAAATTGCAATCACCTTCTATCATCTACTATATTCTTATAGCCAAACAAGGCAACTGCAAAATAGATGATTCACCATGTGCTAGCTAATATATAATATTTGCCCACCTATATAGTTTCAAAGCCCATTACATTGATGTATTTTATAGAAATAATTATAGTATATGCACAAAGCTATTCATTCATAGATATAAGAACAAGGAGTAGGAGGGAAGCTCTAATATTTTTCGAGAAGACACCACCTCACAATATCATAATCTTTTCATAGAGTATAGAGTCATCCTTTGTAGTGGTGTGAAACTGTGAATCATGTTTTAGTAGTTAAAACTTACAACTAATGTACGAAGCAAATAACGAGGTTCGTTATAAATTTTTATCTATTTGCTTGTTGGTTGATGGATTGCGAAAGAAATACATAGCTCACTATGTTTGACTGCAGATGCCTTTATTTTTCTCTTATTATTTGAGTTAGCATTATATTTCTTAAAATATACACAAATATACTCATTAATTCTGAGCTTACCATCAAATAAAACAAACAACCATGTATTGTTAAATAGTGTTACAATTACAATCAAAACATAAAGAAAACTTTGTAGTATTAGACTACCACAAACATGCATACACTCCATCATATATGTACTTAACTTATATACAAATCACTCAAATATGACATGTACACATCTCCAAAAGATCAGGTTAAGAGGCACTTCTTTGTTATCTTTATTAATCAATAGTAAGAGATTGGTTACAAAATAAAAATGTGATGCAACTATAAATCATTCAGACACACCTAATTTTATTCTCAATAAATCAAATGATGCTTATATATAACTTGAGGAAACTATTCTGATGTTATATCTATTATTTCCTAAATGATAACACATAATATAGAGAAGATATATACATGCAATTATATTCCTTTATAATAAGGTTTACATCTAAATTTTGATTAGTAATTCCCAGTAGCGCTAATCACTCACTTGAGAAACAAGATGAATCCATTAAGCTTTGAGTGTATAATACAATATATCTACAAAATGAAATTGATGTCACATAACTATATTATTGAAACCTATAAATTCCATTAATTTTATTTTCACATATGGAATTCAATTTTAAAATATTTTCAATATCAAAGTTCCAATATATATATACATATATAGGTTTAGGTCACAAGAAAATGTATTTGGTTGTGGTGGTATTATCATACAACTGCACATATAACATACAATAGAATTGAACAACAAGGACTATAGAAAGTATTGTTACGTTGGATCCATTTCCTTTATGCTATGGATTGATTGAGACGTGGTATAATACTAGCTTATACAAAATGGTTCATATGAGCTCAAGATTTAACCAACAAAGGACACTGAAAGTATGCATCCGTCAATATGTTTTATATATCAATACGGAATATTTAGAGGTCAAACTAGGGTAGACAAGATAGCGAACTAAATATTGTAATGCAAACTTTTTAGGACTCATTGTATGTCCTTATATGCATTTGGTCTTTTTTACTTTTTAAATAATTATACTATGGTTAATAAAAGCTCATGCCGTCACTAGTTTAACAGACTTTAATCATTGAAGGAACAACATATATTTCTAACCTGGTCTGCTTGGCAGAAGAAGCCAAGTGGAATTGTGCTAGTTACTTAATGGATATCCACTTTGAACCAGCGGTAGAACATAGTGAAGGCTGAAGGCTGCTGCAATCGGCTTGGTAGGTAACTCATAATAGTAAGCATTTGATCAGCATCGTTAAGGACTGAAGGCTGCTGCAATAGCTGAACAAATTTATGTTCAACACATAATTATTCTTCAAAGACAACAAATATCTAAACAAGTGGCCTAGGACTGAAAATATGATATAAAATCTCTTACATATGTTCTTCAGCCAGCCAGGAATCATAGCCCACTTGGTAGGAAACATCATAATAGTTAGCATCTGATCATCATCAATAAGGACTGAAGGCTGTAGAGAGCAAATAGAAAAGTAAGAAAAACAACCCTCTAGTGAAGGTTTGCAATTAGGAATCATCTCAAGTAGAGAACAAATATATCTATGTAAACCATCAATATATACCCACTTCTTGGATACCTGCTTGAAGGAAGAAACTGCCTTTCTCATCACCTTGTCCATGTTATTTATTCTATAGTCAAGTCAAATTGGATTTAAAGCCAGATCAAATTGGTCTAAACCCCTGTGTTCAAAATGAATCAAATTTCATCTACATTAAAATTGGATGCAAAAAAACTTTTATTTAATTCATGTACACATACATAAAGTATCCTAGAAGCAAATCTTGTCCAAGGATGGCATTGTTTAGGTCATAAGAAAATGTATTTGGTTGCGACAGTAGGAGCATACATCTTTAGATCACATACAATAGATTTAAAGAATATATTTAATTGCTCATGTAAATTAAATTCTTAGATAATATAAAAATTCTATAAAATGTATGCTTATACATAGGTCCTTTTGTAATAGATTCATAATCCCAATTGAATGTGAGCCCTTGAACTGCAATAATCTACCTATTTGGCATCACATAGAATATATAAAAGAAACACTTAATTTTGCATACCTCTCGTCATTCTTGTTCTTTGTCTCTTTCCATTCTTCCTCATCCCTTATTCATCAAAATATTCTAGAAAAAAGCACAGTTAAAAAATAAATATTGCAGTTTGAATTTTAAAGAAGACACTAATAGATAGAAATGGAACCTACTCTCTTACAATTTAATTTGACACTGCAGTTTGCTTTTCCTTGAGCCATCGATGTGTATGCACCACTTTTTCTTATTTCATTTAATACAGACAAGTTTCTCAAGAAATTTTGCATGGAAAACAACCTCACCTTCATGATAGGAGCCTCCAATACAATACATGGTTTCAACTCTTATGTTTCAAAGTTGCTCAAGAAATTTTCATATCTACTCATGATCACTAGCTACAACAACTATAAACCATACATCAAGACAATATTCATTCTTCTCCAATAATGTTCCAAGAAAAAAAAAACTAATTAAGATGTTCTATTTACACCATTACATATAGAACAGAGTGCATAAAAATAAATAGCATGACTGGGCATTAATCATATAGAAAATAGAAGTGTTTCAAACTACACATATAGACAAAACAAGGAATCATAAATATTGCAATGTCCTCCCTTGACAATCTTTCAAATATTTGAGTGTCCTTTCCAGATTCGTCCATCATTCCCTGCCATATAGCATAGGTGAATACATTGATCATTAAGCTGAACTCTACAAGAATATACAAAATATATGTTAATGTATTGATGCCATGTGATACATGCATCCAATCTGGATAATAGTAAAGATAAAACTTCATTTGATATATTGATCTATTTGAACTATGAAAAGTTTAGAAAAATCACTAAATTTTGAATGATAGTAGGAATGTAAATTCATCTTTCTCTTAGTTAACCTTGTATCTAGTTTAGTTCATCATCTTCTGATATAGATACAGAAGAGGAAGAACCATCTTCATCCTCAGTAAACTGCAGAAGTTGTTGAAAGTTTTGATTATTGACTATCACATCAAGTATCTTTTCCACTTTTCTTAGGCGCTTTTGTGTGGCTCGCTTTTCATCATTGACCGCTTGAAGAGTTTCTTCTTGAACTTTTAAGGCTTGCTCCTTGTCTTTTAATTCTTGGTCCTTGGATTTTAGCTCATCCAACAACGAATTCTTTGTTTTGTAAGGCCCTCTAACATCTCTAGGTCTCACTCCTCCACCATAACCGGCTATGTATTTTTTGGTCCGTGATTCTCCATATACTTTCTCCACAACCTCAACAGGTAGGAGTGATGGCTCATCTTCTTGAACACTTATGATTTTTTCCCATAAAAAATAATTATTCATAAAAACAAAAATAAAAATAGTGTTAGTGACCCTGTAGATTAGGACTTACATGAACTTGAGATGCCTCTATAGTAGCTAATGCATTTCCCTTCTTATGGCTCTCAAAATAAATTGTGCCAAAGTCAGGTGGTTTTCCATCTTTTCCTCCCTATAATAATCCCACGTTTAGCTATACACATTACAAAAGACATGAAAAATGAATATGAATGACATATAGATATGGACAACCATATGCCATGAAATTTCTCTCAGAGGCTTGCTACCAGTGCGATGAAGTAATTTTTTGTTCAACCCTTCTCTATTTGTGGTATTTCTCTTACTCAATGCCTACAGTCATATCAATAAGTACTTAGATTACAACAACAAAATTATAATATAAAAAAAAAGTAAAAAGAAATGATGTGGTATTATTTTTATAGAATGTTACCAAAAACTTTTCACTATTAAAATGCTCCTTCACCAGCCATTGCCAATCACTCTCAATTTTGATTGACATAGGCTTCCTTTGTAGTTGTTGTTGCATGTCTAACCCTTTAATAGTGTGGTACATCACTGCCCTCCACTTTACCCATAACTCCTTCAGATGTTTCAAAGTATGACTTTTATATTCTTCCATCTTGTTGTTTGTAAATTTGTCCTAGAACAAGTACGACATAAATTTAGATATTGAATGATTCTATTTAAAAAAAATGCATTATAATTACCACAACTGCTGCCCACATGTGTTCTTTTTGCCTTTCATTGACATCGTTCCAAGAATGCACCTTTATCAGACAAATATTCCGATCACGAACGATCCTACCCAAGTGTCTACTCCACACCTTATGATTTTTCCCAACTGGGCGTCCTTGATAGAAGGTGATTTCTAACTTGTTTCCTTCTCTTAATCTAGCAACCTTTTTACATTTGTTACTTCCTCGACGTCTCACAACCTTTTTAGAGGCATTAGCTGTAATTAAGATCAGAATTTTGATACACATTCAGATTACGTCATATAAAGTGTTAACAAATATATTAATGGAAAGAAAGACAACAAAGAAAGAAGTCCAACAAACAACATGTGACAAATTAGGCAATCAAATACATGTGAAAAGTATTTCATGGTTGTAGTCTAGCATGTTAAAACCTACTAGATAGATAGGAGAGAACAGACACTAAATTAAAAAAAAAATTGGGACAGTATAAATAACTAATTAACAACAGTTTTATTTTTATCTACAAAAATTAGTATTCAATGTGCACGAACTCTTATTATTAAGTAAAGACAAGTAAACATACATGTTGGTATCTCATTAATGGCATGAGAATCCATTACTTCAGTAGAATTGCACCCTTCTTGCCGGATAGGAGCATCTTCAGGAGGTGTAAAATCATTTTCATTTGGTGGGTAAGGAACTGCAGCATTGCAGACTTCATTTTGGACAGGAGCATCTTCAGAAGGTGAAAAATCATTTTCAGTTGGTGGGGAAGGACCATTTCTCGGTGATGGATTACACCCATTTGATGGTGGGCCGGTTTTTCTTAGCGGAAAGGAAGCATTTTTTGATAATGTAGGAGATTGGGAATGGTTGATGCTTCGTTGGGAAGATGAAGGCCTTGTCCCACTGTTTAAAAATGAAAAATGATTGCTACTTGAGTCAATAATACTAGTACTACCACTTGCTATAGGATTTGACATACAACTTCTATGCTCTAATACACGACCATGACTCTTCCCTATAATACTTAATTGTTGTGGAAGGATATACTTCTTAGCCTTAGTCTTTTCCATCAAACCCTTCTCACTTTTAGATGTGCTTATAACCATTTTCCTGCATCACAATAAAGGTTAGTTGAAAAGGAGATATTTTAAAAAATCAAATGTAAATGACCATGCTATGCATAAAATATGATGACAAAAATTATAAGAGGAGATCATCTTTACAAGAATGTTTCTCAATAAAACATAATTGAAATTGAAACATTCACATATACTTCAAGGGAAAAAATGTTTTAGTTATTGTTATCAATATCAATTGCATCATCTTGTGCTTCTTCAACATGAACTGGATGAAACATGTCTCGTGGTTCAACCTTTGTAACAACATGCCACGCCTTGTTAATGTGATCATTTGCATAGAACACTTGGGATGCTTGTGTGGATAATACAAATGGTTCACCCATTTTCCAAATACGTCTGCAGTTAACACTTGTGAAATCATACTCATCAATCTTTACTCCTTTAACTTTATCAGCAACATCAAACCAATCACATCGAAACAAGACCACCTTATTATTACCCAAGTATTGCAATTCTATAATTTCAATCAGTTTCCCATAGTAATCTATGCTACCTCCACTACCATCATCACCAACGACAACCACTCCACTACATTGTGATGTCAATCTCGTATCATGGGACCTAGTGTGAAATCGATATCCATTCACTACATAACCATAAAAAATTGTAGCACATTTGAGTGGACCACGTGACAGTGAAAGTAGCTCATCCATCTTCTTACTTTTATTATTCACATATTGATCAGCAACCTAATATATCAGAATTATAAAAGAATTAGTAACACATAACTAGTATATTTGTACAGTACCATGTGAATACAAAAAAATGTATTACCTTCATCTTAAACCACTCTATGAAATTCTCACTTATTTTTGTAAGAGGTATATCTTCCACATTTACTTCTTGACTTTCATAATATTCTCTACAATAAATAAGTAAAAAAGCATATGTAATGAAGTTAATTAAATTCATCTAAAGACCATCAATAGAAAGAGACACGAAAGGAGGTTAGGACTCACTCAATGTATTGTTTGACTTCTTCACAATTGTTTAGAATGTATATATGAGCCTGCTCCAACATGAGTGCATCAAGGTCTCTTGTTGTACCACTACCTAGCCCTCTTCCCTTGTATGTAAAAATACTTAACATTGCTGATTCATTTACACCACCATCATAATTCCTATCAAGACGATTGAACCTTGTCTCAACTTTATGCAAATATCTTGAACAAAGATTCATGCATTCTTCTTCTATGTATCCTTCTGCTATTGAACCCTCAGGACTGGTCCTATTGCGGATGTATGACTTTATTGTAAACAAGTTTCTCTCTATTGGATACATCCAATGACCATGAATGGGTCCACATAGCATAGCCTCATGTGCCAAATGAATAGGCAAATGCATCATAACATCAAAAAATGATGGGGGGGGAATTTTCTCCAACTTACAAAGAGTAATTGGAATTTGTCTTTCAATTTGCTTCAAGTCCACCATATTCAAGCACTTAGAACCTAACACCTTAAAAAAACGAGACAACTCAAGTATTGGTTCATAAACAAACTTAGGAAGAAGACCACACAATGCTAAAGGAAGTATGTGATGCAACAATACATGATGATCATGACTCTTCAACCCTGAAAGCTTATTCTCTTTTAGGTTCACACACTGTGAAATGTTTGAAGAAAATCCATCAGGAACTTTTAAATCCTTCAAAAATCTACAAAACTTGTGCTTATCCTCCCGAGATAATGTGAATGGTGCATCGGGCAATATAATTTTACCCTCCCTTGTCATTGGGTGTAATTCCTGTCTGATGTTCATTGCCTGCAAATCAAGACAAGATTTGTAATTGTCCTTTGTCTTATTCTTCACATTCAAAAGAGTTGCCAAAATACTATCACATATATTTTTCTCTATGTGCATCACATCTAAAGTATGTCGTATCAAAAGATCTTTCCAATAAGGAAGCTTGAAGAAAATACTTTTCTTATTCCAGTTGTCCCCCCTATTCTTGTGTAAAATTTTCTTGGAACATTTACCCAAAACATTCCCTTCAAGATTTTGGACTTGAATAAGGATGTCATCACCCGTTAATGGTGTGGGTGGTGTTCCCTTCTCAATAGTTCCATCAAATGCAGATTTATTCCTTCTCCAATGGTGATTTAAAGGCAAATAACGTCGATGACCCATGAAGCACTCCTTTCCACCATTAGCTAGTCTAATTGAATAGGTATCCTTGTGACAACATGGACAAGCAAGCTTTCCCTTAGTACTCCAACCTGATAACATCCCATATGCAGGAAAATCATTTATAGTCCACAAAAGTGCTGCCCGAAGATTAAAATTTTGATGTGTAGTTGCATCATATGTTTGTATACCAATATTCCAAAAATCCAACAATTCTTCTATTAGAGGTTGTAAATAGACATCAATAGCATCCCCAGGACCATCAGGACAAGGAATTAGCATGGATAAAATAAAATTAGGTTGCTTCATGCACATCCATGGAGGCAAATTATAGGGAATAAGAATTACAGGCCAAATACTATATGATGATTTAGAATTATTGAATGGTTGAAAACCATCACTAGCTAGGCCTAGTCTGACATTCCTTGGATCTTCACAAAATGTTTGATGAAGTTCATTAAATTTTTTCCATGCCAAGGAATCAACTGGATGACACAAATCCCTGTCAGAACTCTTATCATGATGCCATTTCATTAGCGCAGATGTTTTTGTGGACATAAATAGCATCTGAAGGCGAGGCTTTAGTGGAAAATAATGCAATATCTTTGCTGCTACCTTCTTTCCATTTGCTTTTAGTTTCTCTTCCCCACTACGCTTGTCATGTTTCCATCTTGAAGTATGACAAAATCTACATTCATTAAGAGCACAATCTTCCTTCCAAAATAACATACAATCATTCACGCATGCATCAATCTTATCATATGAGGAACCAAGATCTTTGATTGTTTTCTTTGCTTCATAATAAGAGTTGGGCAAGGTTGAGTCATCTGGGAATAACTCATCTTTCAACAATTCAAGTAGCATTGTGAAAGAATGATTGCTCCATTTCCCAAGACTCTTTATGTGAAGCAACTTTACTAATGCAGACAACTTTGAACCCTTTGAGCCCTTATAAAGAGGTTTATTGAGGTCATCTAACAACCTAAAAAATCTTTGAGCGTCATTGTTAGGTTCCTCTTCTTCGCTATTATGGTTGTAAAATCCCATGTCTTCACCATTTCTCTGAAAATGATGGTGGTTTGGGTGCATATCTTCAAGAAGCTCTAACATCTCATCATCAGTTTCATTATCTTCTTGATTGTCATCATTTTGAGAGTCTGAGTCAGATTCATGTCCTGTTTCACCATGATGATACCAGAAGGTATAACTCCTCACCATACCATAAACCATTAAGTGTGTTTTCACCAATTCATGAGAAATAGAAGAAGCATTCATACAACGAACACATGGACACCGAATTTCATTTCTGCCTATTTTTCGGCATGCATAGACCAAAAACTCATTAACACCAATTTCATATGTTGGATCATCAAGACGTTCATCAAAAAGACTAATCCATCTCTTATCTGGTACCATTTTCTACAAAGAAAAATCACATAATAATTATTCAAAAAATATAAGCATCTATAATCGAACATTAACATTTACAGTTGTTGCTTTTAACTGTTAAACCATATGTGGCTAGGCGGTTTCCTTTTTCCTAAGGGGAACCTAGGAAGTCTAGGAGCCTAATTTTTACTAAAAAGAATGCATACGTAGTAGAAATTTTGATCGTTACTTATAACAGTCTACCCAATTTGGTCAAAACAGACCAAATTTCGACAAATAAGACCTATTTCCTCCAAATCAAACATGTTTTCCCAAAACCAGACCTAATTTAACCTAAATTTGGCCAAAATCAAATCTAATTTTGCATAACCTGACTAAACAAACCATAATTTCTATAATTTATCCTATTTCAAACTAAATGCTGCAAGTTCGGGCATCATTTAGACTGGCTTCCCCTAAATCATACCTAATGTAAATTTCCCTAAATCACACCCAAGGAAGCATGGACACCTTTCTAGACATGGACACGGATACAGATATGGACACGGGACACGACAATTTTCTAAAATATAGGACACGGACACGACATTGGATGAGGGGATTTTTTAATATATACATATATGTAGGTATACTGGATGAACTAAATTCCTTAAAAAATGGAATGGAATTATATATTTATGTACAAAAATATAATATCATATGAAAATCAAAGTATGTGTTTGTGAGTGTAATGGAAACAGTACAACTAAAAAATGAAACACCACGCTTTTGTCCAGTAATTACAGTAGATTTTCCGAGTATATACATGAGTTCTCGTTACTCAACTAACCGGTTTATTAGGCTTTAATATGTTTCTTGATATATTATTCATCTTAGATTTTACATTTTGTTTCTTTTAAACAGATCTATTTACATCATTAATCAGATCTCAGCTTATCTTTCCATTTCCTCAATGACAAGACATAAACAATGACTAGAAAAAAACAGGGGTTGTATATACAGAATCTGCACTCTAAAAAAGGAAATTGCAGCAGCTGCTGCTGCATTAACGTGTCCAGGGAGTATCCGGGCAGTGTCCAACTGTGTCCGGGCTGTAAAAAATGACCACAACGGTCACGACACGTCATGGCTGTGTCCAAAACGTTTTGGGCCGTGTCCGAGAAGTGTCCGTGTCCAAAACGTGTCAGACACGGACACGGGGGCTTCCTAAAAGTGTATGTGCTTCCTAGATCACACCTAATGTAAGTTTCCCTAAATTAGATGTATTTTCCCAAAATTAGACTAGCTTCCCCTAAATCATACCTAATTTTCTACACGATGACGTTATTTGGCTTAAACCAAACCTATTTCAACCATAAAGTGATTTAGACTGATCAAAATTGACTAAACTCAAAGCCAAATCATGCTAATTTAGCCTAAAAATTGTTTAATTTGGGCGTAAAGGGACTTTGAGGCCCAATTAATATACTTAATAGGTTAAACCTGCTTTGGGAAGCCTAAGGCACTTAGATAAATAAGCGTTTATAATTCAGCAAATAATGGACGAGTAGTTCTTTAATCAGTTTTTTGTCTATTGGTTATATATTGGTTTCTAATAATGCATCCCCATTTGCCATGTTATTCAACCTATTTATTACACCTTTTACGCATCACATCTACTTGACCTAACTAGACCTCATTGGCCTAAATTAGAGCCAATTTTGCATAGCATAATCTAGTCTGACCTTAGACCCCTAATATACCTAAAATAACTTAAATGAGACATTATTTGACCAAATTAGATTGTCCACACATAATCGTATCCTCCAAAATCAAAGTTTAGCATTGAAAATATTAAACTGGTAAGTGAATAAAGTACTTGGGCTGCATTTTTTCCAGCTAGATATGGAGACAACATTAGAATGGTAGATCTGGGAAAATAATGCCTAATTTTTTTACAACTAATAGCATTAATATACCTTCCAAAAGACATGTCTAATTCACATAGAAATATTTCGAGTGTAAATCATATTGTTGGTTATTCAAGGTTTAAAAAATATAATATATTTACTAGTAACATAAAAATACTAAGCTTAGAAAATATAGCATTGTCTTATAAGAATAGTTAACTAAATCTACATGCAGTAAAATACTATCATGTTGAAAGACAAGCCAGTCTTGCGTAGAAGAATTTCAAGATCCCTTATAAGAATTTCAAGCCAGTCTTACATCAAATTCACCAACACTTATGACAAATCCAAAAATCCCATTGCAGTCGTGGAAGACGACAGAGTTGGGGTATTTACTTGTCCCAGGATATGGTTGTACATGGTCCTCAAGTCATTGTTGTTTCCGTTCATCCCCATGTAACCTATGATTTTAACATATATGTTCACAATCACAAAGCTGATTTGTTATTTCCCTATTATAAAAGAGATAATTCGATGTGATGGAAGTATGATTTGTTCGTGTCTTAACGGAATAACTTTATTCATTCTCCATGACCACTTTAACAAGCATACAGTTGTGAATTAGATGACTGCAATACACGTCCACACATGGACATCGTTTACTAAGAAGTCACGCCATTCTGTTTCCTTTTTGTCTTCATGTTACACTCATTGGTGATGTTAATCTTTCCCAAAAGGACGATGCCACCCAAAGCATACGGATATTTAACACTTTTAATGTTATTACACTTATCATTTCTCCACACTGTAACTTTTCGGACTTTCAGTCATGCATGCCTGCCGACTTTGTCTTATAACTAAATGCTACGTGATTCAAAAAATAAGTCCATTTTCACTCACACAGATTTTTTACTTGGAATGTACAAATTAGTACATTGTTAAAGAAATATGATAAATCAACATAGTAATGTTAGTGTTCGTATACATAACATTCAAACAATCATCGATCAGGATGTTTATATTTAATATATTGTATACTGAGTTGTTCAACGTATTTTAACAAATAAAAATACTCCATATGGCATATAATAACCAAACTAACTTTATATAGTGGCACACACTTTCTACCTAATTATAGAACCACCATATATGATAATTATACTATGTAAAACAAATAACATAATATTAAGCATGTAATCCAGTTGGACAGAAGACAACTCGATTGTGATACCCCCAACATATAAAATTTATATTAGTAGATATATCCTCTCTCCTCATGAATTTATTTCATGAATAATTCTTATTCAATTATATCTATTACCTTCATTTTGATGGATATTCATGTGTCGTTCCATAATTGTTACCACTGAAAGGGTCCACAAGTCTTAATATGATGTCTACAAGAAAGAGGGTGTGTATCCTACAAGTTTCTTATATTATGATGTTGAAGTTTTTATGTTTTGGGCAACATTTGATTTTCAGTCTCAACACAATAAATGTTTGCATATGTGAAATATGATATGTTAAATGTTTATCTTTTATTAAACAGTCCTGATATATTCTTTAATGAAGTAAGGTATAATTATATAAATACCAAATATTCATTAAGATTTTGTGTAACTAAATGCTATGTAATTCAAGAAATGAGTACAGATCACTCATATAGATCTTTTATTTAGGACAAAGAAATTAGTCCATTGTTCAACATGGTCGAAATATGACTTTTAAATTAATTTCCAAATTTTTAGATGCAGTTAAAGGGAGTGGTGGAGCCATTCACAAAAAGCATAAGATAAGTGGGGTTACTTATGTTGGTGTTTGTATACATAACATCCAAAAAACCATCTGTAATGATCTATATGTTCAATTTATTGTACACTAAGTTGTCTGTATATTTTAACATATAAAAATACCTCCAACTTGCATATTAATAACCCAACTATATTTCTATAGTGGTAGAGATTTTCCACCTAACACTAGAACCACCCTTTAAGAACAGAAATCATTTGGAATGGAGTAAGACAACAATCAATTTTTCCCATCTACTCTTAGCTTTTTATGAAAGGAGAAGGGGGAGAAACTTACGGACGATAGATGCCCATCAAAGTTATGAATAGCTTGATAGTCAAGCCTTATGAACCGTAAACCTTAAGGAAGGAGACACTCTCGCCGCCCTCCACAAGCTTGATCTGGGGATGCTACTGCAGACGAGCTTGACTTGGAGACGCCACCCTCGACAAGTCTGAGCTAGAGACGCTACTGCGGCCGAGCCTGGCCTGTAGACGCCTTCGTCGAGGACGAGATTGGTATGGAGACTCAGCCGCGGATGAACCGGACCTGAAGATGTGGCCGCCGGGGATGAGTCTGATATGGAGACGCTGCCACACCACCGATGACCTCAATCTGGAGACACCACACCAGGACAGCCTTGGTTTGAACACACGAGAAAGACCTGGCCGCTGATTCACTCTTGCGCTGCCGCCAGCGAAAGAGGGTCAACTAGAACCCTGAGAGGATGCCCTCAAATCGGCTGCCAAAAGTCTATTTCGTAATAGAGAACGGCTATGGCTAGGTATAGCATTGGGGGGAAAGGGAAAGTCATGGCTGCGATTGATGCGGAAGCGGGGGGAGAGTGGGAGAAGGGAGACGACTGCGGCGCGCGGAAGGTGCCTGTTCCCGCGGGTAGCGTGAAGGGAATTGGGGATCGTGTTTTCCTTTTAGTTGATCTGATTTGTTTGGCGATATTTACGACGGAAAGATCCTATTATTTAGGACCGTTTAATAATTTCGCCGTGTTTAACCGTGTTAGCAGCGACAGTATCATTTACTTGCTGTTGTTTAATATTTAATTACGTCAGGCAATCAAGTTGACGTTAGCTTTGTCGTTAAAGCTGGACTTTCCCGTAGTGACACCGGAACTGGGGATAGTGGTGAAGATTGAGAGAAATGAGATGACTATGGCACGTAGAAAGTGCCTCTTCCCGCGGACGATGTGAAGAGAATTTTGGGGGCCTCTTCCCGCGGACGGCGTGAAGAGAATTGGGTTCGTGGGTTTTTCTTAGATCTGATCATTTCGAGGGAGGTATTCACGGCAGAACCATGACACTAATTTCGGCTATATAAATATTTTATCGTGTTTGGCTGTACCAGTAGCGGCCATATTATTTACTTGTCATTTTTAAATATCTAATTATGTCTAACAGGTCACGTTGATGTTACCTTCGCCGTTAAAGTTGTAGTTTCTCGTAGTGTTGGTTAGGATCGGGTTTGGATCCGGTTAACAAAACCCACTCCTCATAGCTCTAGTTTATAGTTGGTTTAGGCACGGACTATATACTTCTTACTATTAGCCATTTGCTAGTGAAACATGATTGAAGCCAACGATTTCCTCGGGAAGATTATTTTTCTTTGTTGTGAGAATGTATCTCTCTTATATAATTATTTCACAATCATGTTGTACCTTGTATCTTTTGATACCACACCAGAAAAATGTTCCTGCAATAGCACTTATTTTGAGAGATAACTGTGAGATGTAGACTGCCCAGGCCAGGCCAGTCAACTTTCAGTTGGGTTTATTTATTTTTGGTGATTGCTTTTGTTTTTAAACAAAACCATATTGGTTAGGACCGGGATTGGATTAGGTTAACGAAACCCAACTCATTGCAATCACTATTCTTCTTATTTTGGAGCTATTTTTATGACATTTCTTATGGGATATTTTAGATGGTTTCTTTTCTTTGGATCTAGATAAAATATACAGAACAGGGGATCAGGTTGATATGCTGAAATATAAATTCAAGTTATTTTATGAGCCCCATCTGGTTAGATACACTGCAATCATAACCTGTTCATATATATCTTGTTTCTATAGCTAAGATGTGCTTAGGATATGTATTGATAACATATTTGTGTTCTTTTGATCAGATCTCAAAGACAACATGTTTCAAGTCTGGGATTGGATAGCTTATTGAACAAAAAAGGCAAACGAAATGATGATTTAATGGGTAGCTATAGTGAAGATTGGATGGATCATGTTGTTGGATGCAATTATGGATTATTTTTGGTATACTTGTATATTGTTGGCCCATTTATGTAATTCTAAAACTTATAAAACATTGTTTGGGTCGACAACTGAATGATGTAAATTATGTTGCTTGAAACAGAGCTGCAAATGCATGGACATTAGTTTGTACATGAAAACATGAATGTGATGTTCATTTATAATGATTTTTTTAAGAAGATATACTATTTTCCTAGCAAGTGAGAGTGAAATGGTCTTTTTCTTGGTGTTGTCTGCTCATGTATTTAATTGGATAATCGTGAGCAGTAGCTACTACTTATGTATTCTCTGTAATTTTTCTGTACAGGTTATTCTTAAATGGTAGGTTGGCTCATTTTACTTGCTGACCGTTGCTGGACTATGATTACTACTGTAGGCCCTCTATTTTATTATTAGTATATAATGTTCTACAACGTTTTAACTGACTACTTTCAGTGCAGTAGATGTTGCATCATGTCCTACACCTAGGAAGGCCACGGACATGTTCTATACTTAAAGTATATTCTATTGTGTTGAATGTAGATCATGTATTGTGTTCTACTGCTTTGAATATAGAATCAACGTTTTTCTCTAGTGGTAGGCACCACTAGAGGAAGCAACAGATGATTCCGATTATATCTAAGGAACTCTACAAGTTCCCAGAAAAGTCTTATGCGAATTTACTGAAAATCAATCAGTAAAAATATTCTCTGAAATTGGAGTTACAAACCTTTTTGGTTGATTACGATCGAAGCCTAAGCTGAAGATGTCCTGCAACCGACGACCTCAGTCTGAAGACGCCACACCACCGGAAACCTTCATCTGGGGACACGAATGATGAGATGGAGATGCTGCCGTAGGTTGACTCCTATGCAATCTACCGCCTCTGACTGAGATCAACTGGAACATTGATTACGCCCTAGAATTATCTGACAACGATCTATGATGTAATATAGATCGACTACTGCTAGGTATATCGATGGGGAAAGGGAGAAAATCATGGCCGTGGTGGACGCGGAAGCAGGGGAAAGTGGGAGAAGCGGGATGACTCTGGCGGGTGGAAGGCACCTCTTCGTGCGGGTCTGGTGAAAGGAATTGGGGATCGTGTGAAGAACGACAGCCGACGCGCGGATGCCACCTCTTTGCACGGGTAGGGTGAAAATTGGAAATCGTGGTTCTTTTATCGGATTATGACCTATTTTGAGGCATTTGCGACGGAACCCTCGCAATATTTACGGCCAAATAATTATGTTGCTGTGTTTAGTTCTGTTAATAGCGGCAATATTATATACTCATCGCTTTTTACTAGTCAATGACGTCGAACCTGGCACATTGACGCTAGCTTCGTCGTTAGTAATGCAATTTCTGGTAGTGCTAATCGTATGATCCCTAATCTTAGTTCTGATGTGTCACCTTAAGTTTTAGATGAACCCATGACGTATAATGTAACTTGATAATGAACATTCATGACTAGATGAGATGTTGGAACCTATGTTGAAGAAACAATACTAGATCTAGTGACACATCCAACCACCATGATTATATATAACGAGAACTCATCTTGTTGATATGAATACAATTACACTCATTTGAAATGTTATGATCTCTATGTTGACTAAATTGCCAAGATGTAGTCAAGCTTTATATATGTGGTTTTCTTAATCAAAATGGTTAATCTTGTACCCTAATCAAGGTACGCTCTATCCTCCTATTGGCCAGACTAGTGGTATTGAACTTGCTTGTATGCTTAAATTGCTTGGATTTATATACTTCTTTGAGTTACTTGTTCCCTATGTTTAGTATGTTCAACAGACACTATATCATGTTCAAAGACGTCGGTTATTAAACAAACATCGACGCTATAACCCTTCCCGCCAATGAAAATGCGCCAGCAAGGGAACAATAAGCGTCGGTTAGTACAGAAAACTGACACTATATCATGGTTAAATATGTCGGTTATTAACAATAAATGATGACATATCCCTGTCAGTACGGCCGTGCCTGGCCACAATAGGCATCGGTTCTATTTCAATTTCTTTTGTATGGACTTGAAGGTGGAAAAAGTACAATTTTTGAAGCCTAGTTAGATCCATTTAGTTCACGACAATTAACTATTAATAATTATTAGTTATTACTAGAATTTTTTTGTCATTCAAGTTTATCATTGAAATGAACTTACTCTACATTAGCTTGGTACAATTGAGAGTCATTGTTTTCGGAATCAATTGTAAAAATGAACAAATTAGTTTTTTCATAAATTTCATTTTTAGTTATTAATGAATATAGTTGATTGAGAATAAATTGAGAAGAAAATAATGAGAGTTTATATTTTAATCAATTAGTAATAATCAATATACATCCATTGTTAAAATTTTAGGTTGATTAGACATAATATGCACCTTACAGGAAGTGTTTAATAAATTCTTTAAATAAATGTTTCTGGTTGCTAACCCAATAGACCTCACTGATCCCACTCGTCCATTCGAGACAGATATAAGCACCCACTATTAGGTTATCTTACTCAATCCGGTAGAGAGTGGGTTCCCCTAGTGTAAAAATTCTTCCACTAATCCATCTTCACCCTTTCTTTCTCTTTCTATAGATTCCTCATCATTCCCACTATCCAACTAGAATCCTTGCCACCTCTCCCTTTCATAAGGGTGTAAACATCCACCAAGAAATTCTACAAGAATGAGATGCCATTAAGGAGCTTAATCATGCCTCACACAAAAGCCCACATAATTGGGAACATCAATAGCATATTTATGACTCCAAAAAAAAACTAGACGCAATTTCCCCAATATAAGTGTTTATACACATTACTAAACTACACGTCTTCATACAACTCTGTAGACCCCTACAATAACCTTTTGTAATTAATTCCCTATGCCAATCTAAACTCTCATCCACCTTTACCACAATACCCAAATGCTTACAAACTACTCATTTGTCCCAATGTCACCTATAATGTTGAGACCTATTAAGCTGTCTTCTATGGCCACCGGTGAGATTTAGGCATTTCCAAGGGCATGTAAATAGAAATCTAGTTTCTACACCCTCTTACTTACTATGTGTGTTGTTTCCACCCCTCAACTCCATTTACCCCTAGAGGCACTTTGGATCCCCTTCCTACATTGGAACTACTCTCTCTAACCTCCACCACATCCTCCAACAATGGCATGAATAACTCTGAAGACCCCTAAGGAAGCTCAACAACTACCTACTTGCCCCCTAAAAACTCAGATCTCCTAGTTCATCGTCTCTAGAAAGCATCTCATATTGGTCGAAGATCATTCTCTTTTATTCCCATATTCCATTTAAATTTCTTTTTAGTTTACATATTATAAAAGTAAGAACTTTAACAATGCATTTAATGGAATAAAATGGAAAATATGATGGATAACATGTAATGTGTATAGTTGGTTACATGTTATCTTCCCCTTCAAACTTCTTTTTTTCTTTATTTTACATATTATTGAATTACATATTTGAGTATTGTCAAAAGTAAGTAAGGGATGACCTTAGAGGTTAATATTGGCAAGATTTATTGGATTCTATAATTTAGAATGATAAATAACACATATTAGAGTTCACTAGAAATAAATATGTAAATGGAATAAATATTTAATAATTATAGATAATACAAAAAATTCTTTATACATAGAGATTTTGTTTTGGAAATATTCAACTTAAGCTGATCCTTATGACTATCTCTGCCATGTCATATAACAATTTTAAACCTAAGGGTTTAATTAGGTGATAATTGGTTAAATACTACATTAAATTGTAAGAATATGGAATAAGACATGAAGTGGGATTGTGCTTCATTTAATTGAAATATTTAGTCCTTTCAAGCCTTAATGCATGCACGTGATAAGGATTAATCAAAATGGAATTTCAGCTCTTCAACGTGATAAGTTAGCATGAGATTTTTTGGGTCCTTAATTAGAATGCGATATATTAGTATGTAAATAAGTATCCATACATGTCACATAAATATTGATGTGGAATAATAAATGTTTAATAAGTGACCATTTGTAGGACTATTATAAATCTAGTAATAAAAAGAATCTAATGGATCTTAATGAGAAGTTATAACAACCGAAAATACATAGGTTGATAAAGACAAATATCATGGCCTTTTTCATGAAGGTAAATATCAAAATTTTCAGGATAGACACCTGATGATATAACAACTCAAAGACTATAGTATGCAATGTTGGAAAAACTAAACCCTATAAAAGGATACTAAAGATACCTAGAAATTTTTTAATAGGTTAATGAGTCACATGGAATCAATTGGAAAAATTCTTGTTTAAGCCAATTCTTTTAGAGAGTAATATTGTTCAACTTTATATTTGGAAACATAAATTTTATAATACCTCATTTAGAATCATATGTAATGTTCTCATTAGTAGGAAAAACACCATACGACTTTTATTAATGTAGGACCACTATTGAAATTTTGTTAGTAAACATATATCCTAAAAAAGAACATGAAACTATAAGAATAGTCAATTATAATGGAATGTAGATCAAAGACTTAAATGCAGACATTGATAAATGAATATGTAACTATTAAAATGAAATTTGTATGCAATCCACCTATGTCATAATCCCTACCTTAATTGTGATATATATGTGACCACTAATAATTATGCATGAATTTTTTTGACTCTACCATATAATGAATATATGCATTTTATAACTACCTCATGAAAATTATAGACATTAATTGAACTAGTTTTTCACCTAAAAAACTAATAAAAGAATATGATGTAATCCCAATATATAAGGTAGTGTTTTCTATATGATAAGGTAATAAAAATCTTAGAACACATTAATTTGCACTTGTCTTCTAATATTCATCACTCTATATGAAAGAATCAAACTTGTTGTACCACTTCACAAGAGGTTATTTCAACATGTACAAACTCTTCTTCAACATGAAAACTAAGTGCTATTTCTCCTTAATATGGAACCGTTCTCGATACTCCATGTAGATATTCGACACCATGTTACCTAGAAGACATGTTATCTTCACATGCATTTGCTCATCCCTAGATCTGTACCAGCAACAAGATCTAGAAACAATGATATTAGTCATCTTCACAAGTGGAGAAAATATATCATCAAAACCTATCCCTATTCTTTGACTAAAACCCTTTATGACTGATTTGACTTTGTATCTAATTGACTGATATCCTTCTGCATGTCATCTTTCATCATCCTATAAATGCACTATATCTTTAATGCACTATGGCCGTTGGGAAGTGCCACGTGCTGATAGGTATCATTTTTATACAAAGAAGATACCTCCTCATTCATATTATAATGACAATGTGCTTTGTCTCTATAAGTTTGTGCCTCATGCAAAGTTGTGGGATCCCCATAATTAGCAGAAGAATATAGTGAGATGCTAGACATCTGGATGAAGCATGACAAACTATGTCAAATCTCCCCCAAAAACTTCTTTGAGGACTTTGCTTGGAGATGTCATGCTCATCTTCCCAAAAATCTCTAATTGAGTCCCCTAGGAAACTAGAAAATGGCCACTTGATGATCAATCATTTTTCTACTTAGGTTGATCATGTTGATCTATTTTTTCATTCAAAGACTGCACTTACATAGAAGTTGAAGCATTCTTAGACTCATCATCATAAAATGATTCACATAATTATGTAACCTCTATGTCATCACTCTCAGGCTTTGTCATCGTCAAATTTTAAATGAAGGGCACATCATTGTGTACGATCATGGTTTTTTTTTCATTAAATCCCACATTGTGCACCAAAACTTCTAATCTCCATACCAATAAAAATGGCATGCATCACCTTTTTATACAACTTTAACCACTTTTCCCTGGGAATGAGTGCCTATGACTTGAACCTAGATGCACATAGATGAGAGTAGCATGCATCCATACATGCCCATACTTTCTCAGGTATTTGAAATCTCATTGCAATAGATGGGGATTTATCTATTAAATAAAAATAAATATTCATTTCCTCGCCCTTTGGTAACTTTATAATTTTCAAAATGCATCTAACTTCATATACAAAGTATAAATCCTCCTCTTATTTCATATAATTATAATGTCCTTCTCGAAGGCTCTTCCCTCACACATCATATCTCCCCTTCCGTTAAGCACTCGTTAAACTTTCGAGAGGTGTACTCTACCATTATCTGTGTAGTCACACCTAAGATTCTTCTCTTTCTTGTTTTCCATTAAGGCATGGAACCTTTGAAAAATAAATAATATAATCGTATGTCTTTAACAAGTACACCCATGCCTTCTTAGATTTAATATAAATGAATGTGATAAAATACCTAATGTCACCCACAAAGCTATCATAAATGAACCGTATGCATCTGAATGAATCAATTGTAGAAGCTTTGACTTTACCTTTTGATTTCTTCTTGAAAAAACTTACATGTTCTTTTTTATCTTACATGTATCACATGACTAAGATTGATGGAGTTTCCTACAATGAATCAAACTCTTTCTTAATAAGATAACAAGCTCTTCTCACTCAAGTAAACTAGTTTTCTATGCGATAGATCTTTCAGGTGATCCTCAACTACCTATAAGATGCCTTTTAGCACTTTCAACCTAGTCTTGTACAATATGAACAATATTTTACCACAAATAAAAATATATGGACCACTTTGTAATATTACATTTGATATTAAAATCCTAGATCATAGCTTTCTCTATCAATGCAGAACTGTATATCAAATTCAATCGCAAATTGGTAACATGAAGAACATCATTGAGCATGATGGTGGGCTGACATTTGTTCAAACCTAGATGTATACAATCCCAACAATGTTAGAGATGTTGAAATTTTTCATATTCAACCTAGTGAAGTCTTAACTCCTTTATATAGTATAGAACTCATTATTGGGTGATGCATGGTAAGACCCGACTAAGAATCACCCTCATCAGTACATAAACATTGCTCCTGGGCTATCAAAATCACATCATTAGTAGTGCTCCTTTCATTTAAAATGTTTACTATAATGTTTTTTTCATCATCATTTTCTTTTTACCCTTAGACTGATGAATCCTTTTTTAGACCTTGCAATCCTTTTTGAAGTGAGGTAGTTTTCCACAGTTGAAGTAGCTCCAACACTTTGACTTATGATCTACCACGAGCCTTCTTCTGTTGTTGGGATTCATCACTGATTTGACATGTACCATGGTATCTCACTCTACTAGTTCTCCTGCTTGCCCTAAATTTCAACTCTAAATCCTATCATTTGAGGCCCATCGTCGAGTCACTTCATCAATAGATTATATGTACCTAATTAAGTGGCAACTTTCCTTCAAACATATAATCGTTGATTGTCACAACTACAATCTCCCAATAGTCGGGTAGTGATCTCATAATAAGTAGTGTATGAAGTTTCATCATCAAGAACCATCTTCATATATCCCAACTGGTTGATGATTCTATAAAATTTATACATGTACTCGATGATGCTACCATCTTTCCCATATTTCAAGTTCACCAACTTCATTATCAAGAATCCCTAAGTCTATATCTTTTATAATATGTTTGAACTTCTTCTTGATCTTTGGCATTGTTCTCCTATGAAATGTAATGGAATACAAAAATCTCAAGTTACTTTCACATTATTCTTATTGTCTTCATGTTTAATTTCTTCTAATATGCATAAAAAATGTCAGAGGACTTATGTTCCTCTGTCAGATTGTGCAAATTCTAGCAATATATAATCTCATCCGTCTTAATTTTGAAAATCTATTAATTTGTGCTTGTCAACTTCATCATAGTTGTATCATCATCTTCCCCCATATGAGCATATATTTGCACCATGTACTCTAAAACCACATGTTTGGATATCTATGTATCATTGTGATGCAGTCAAGGAGAATGTAATTTGAAAAATTACTGAAATTTTACGGACAACCATATAAAATCAAGCTTAACAAAAAACAAATAGATAGTGAATGCAAAATTTTACATGAAATACCCACACAAAGTATGAGGGACAAATTGGAGGGTACCTACACATGACCAGTATAAAATAAAGATCCAATTTTCTTCTTCAATTTTGATCCAAAGTCCAAAAAAATACAACCAGAGAGATATATAAATTACTAAGTTAGAGAGAGATCCCTACAACTACACTACACCACACCTACACATCTTACGAAAACACCTATGCAGCCTCAAGAAGAAAGCCAGGGAGCACTGAGAGTCTTTCTTCTCTCCTCTTCCTTTCTTGTCTTCCCGTCTCTGCTAGCAATGAACAACAGCAGTGGCTACTTCTTTCTTTCCATCTTTTTTCCATGGCGACAACATTTAAAAACCCAACTGCCCCAACAATTTCCTCTTCCTAATAATTTGACAAATAACATGTTCCAGGCCTATCGATTAACCTGAGGGTATTCACACCATTCACAGAGGAAGGTTCTGGCAGGTGCACTATGATGGGTATTTTGGAATCCAATTCAACTCCTATTACCTATGACGTACGACCTATCCTGTGCTGCTACAAAATTAAATGGTTACTATGGCCATCAATGGATTACGATATTGGAAATACGATAAGGAAACCATGTGAGTACAGGAACGGTGTAGAAGTTCAAGGGTATGATATTGGCAATACGAGCCTTTTTTTCGTTCCCCTTCTTTCATTGAATGGCCATTTTGTTTTGTATGCCCTAGTCGAACACTCCACACATGTAACAACCTTGTTTCTACCTTCTCCTCCTTCTATCCTTGTTATGATATTACCACGTATATCCAATTCTAGACTTTAGGTTTCGTTGATTACATGTCCTCCCCAGCCACATGATTGAGTCAGATGTGGAGGAGCAAGAACGGTCACCACCAACGCCGTAGCTTGCATCCTTCCATCTTCCTGCCTATGGTGGCATGAACATGAAATTTCATTTCCAGTTCTTCGATCTGGAGGAGAATGGAACCGAAAAGGGACTATGGTTGGGGGAGTCGTCGAAGAACAGCTACTCTTTTTCTAAAGGTAGGCTCCAACAAGTTGGAGAACAGGGACGACCGAGACAAGAAGAACTCAGACCAGGACCAGGGCCAGGACCAAGGAACTCCACCTAATTAAGTTGTGAACTAGTAATTGCACGTGCTTTGCACGTGGTGTTCTATTCAATTAGTCTAATTAGCTATTTTGACATAAATCTTTTATATAGACATTGGAAATAATTTTAGCAAACTAAACCATAGAAGGAAACTTGACTATAAGTCCTATTCATATTATGACCTTTTTATGTAAAAACTACACTATGAGTTCTTTTCAACAATAGATTTATTTAAATTTTTTTATATCAGGGAAGCTTGGGTTGTCCTTTGAAAATGATTTTTTATGATATAACTACTACTTTTACCCAAGAAAGAATGGGTTGTTACTTTTCTTGTCATATATCTATGCATAATTTGAACACAAGGTTCTGTCTGCTATTAATTTCCTTATATATGTTTTTGGTAGCATAAATTCCCTTGCTTTAGATTAATATCTCATAAATAAATTATATATATTATGACATCATTTTTGTTATTACTACGACTATGGTTCTTTTTTTATAGTGTCTTTATAAATAACTTATCTATTACTTACATATTAACAAAAATTAATATTTGTTCATTCCAATAAGGAATCCAATCATGAAAATTATTAAAGATTTATATAGAAAATATGGGATAATGACATGTATACCACAATTGTCTTACAATTACATCAAAATGCATTCTCACTTTATTTTAGGTATGGTACCTCACACCTTGTATCTTATGGTAGGATATATTAGTTCATTAGAAATACATATTTGATGCATATTAGTTGACATTGTTCAAATATGAATGTGTGATTTCTGAAGTCATATAAATTGTTAGAATATAAAAAAATTTGATTTTACTTCTTGTCTGCTCGTACTTCAGATGCTATTTAACATTGAGCCCTTATATTGTTGTTAAGAGGTGAAAAGAAAGGATCTCAAGCTTGGTCAAATCCTATAATATTTCTTTGTAGACTTCATGTTGAAATATATGTGATTTCTCATTAAATGAAAAGTTATATGAATGAGTAGTTGGTTGGAGCTTTGGGTAATGGAAGAGTACATTATATATGATATCAATAATTAAAAATGAATAAATATTTCTATCTTTGTCTTCAAATTTGGGATCTTAAAAAATTGAAATTTTATAAATTCTAGGTTGTTTTGTTATTATCATGACATGACATATGTTCGATCTTTGTGGTATAAGTCAATCGAATTAAAAATATAGTTACAATACAAATTTTCTTTTAATTAATTAGTATTTTGGGATAATCAATATCAGTTCCAATCAACAATAGTCATTTTCCAAAAATTATTTGTTGTGCATTTCAATCGATAAAAATTTGATATGTTTTACATACTCCAAAAGTTATGAAAAGGTGTTTATATGTATGTATGCATACACATACACACACAGACATATATATCACAATATCAACTTTAATATATATATATATGTCTAATGTCTATGTGTGTGTGTGTAGTGTTTGTGTTAGTCATTATCAGACTTCAACTGTCCTAACTTTCTTTTCAAATATCTCTCTCCCAATGTCAACTTCAAATGGTATGAATTGATTTTATAATGCACTGATGTAAGTTCAAAGTAATTAAAGGAACTAAATATAACAACACTAATGCTAGTTTGATATCAAACTACTTGAACCAAACTGTTCAGGAAAACAACCTACACCAAGGCTAAAAAAATCATGAACATCATCATCATGATCACCATCATCAACTACTTTATCTTCATCTCAATCAACATATAGGGCTTGGTCACATCCATGTTGTGATTTGATACATCCAAAATTTCTATTCTAATCATGATTTGTGAACATGTATTAGTATTTAATGATTTTGACTTTTTCAATACAATATTATGAATCCTCTAATATCAATTATAAATGACATCACACTTTCTATTTTTCTGTACATATATCCTTGAATGAACATAATGAAATGTATAAATAACTATTCATGGTTAAACTAATTTTGTTGCAATAAATATATCAAAGATTATTTTAAATTCATGCCTACATATATGTTGACAATCTAGACTAATATGAATTATATAGCAACTATAGTTTTTTACTATTACCTATACATTACAATTTTTTTAATGATATTACATCATTAATCTTTTTGAAGAATAACTTACTAATTTATATCTAGTTCACATATTAAAATCTATTAATCTTTGATGTATCCTTAATAGGTTCATTTTCTGACTACATAAAATTGGTTTTGCAAAATTAAATTAATTTTTCAAATACATCATTTTTATACAATGGAATCCAAGATTTCTAAATAATCTTATCTAAATATCTATTTTGAATCCTTACAATGTGTACATCTTTTCATCTACAAACGTCAATACTAAGTAGGTCTTTGGTCTTTTTATATTTCTATATGTTATGATATAATATTTTTATACTAACTCATCTTTGAGTTCCAAATGTGGCAATCAAATAGGATATCTAATTGTCTATAAACATAAACTACAGAGGACAATGTTATTGTGGTAATATAAGTAAATAAACAAAAGACTGACCTGGTTGGTACCATGTTATGGTCTTTAAAGAGTCAAGGACAATGCAGGGGTGTCATGAATCATCTTATGCCAAAAATCAATCTTTATGTAAGTATTTGAACCATACCGCCTACACATAAAATGAAACTGATCGCCAAAAAAGAAAATAAGATTAAAAGGATCTTAAAAAATATAAAAAATACAAGATGAATTTAAATTATATATTAATCGAGAAATACAATAATATATTTTGAGCTCCAGACAAAAATTTTATCCAAATACAATTCTTGTTTGGAATTACAAACTTAGACAACCAACTTTAATTATGAATCACTTTCTAAATGTAAAATTATTCTTGATTAAATCCTTATCAGATATGGTAGCTTTATCTCAGTCATATTATGATAGACATCACTTTGATGTGGTTGTATTGAACAACACTCTGACTAGGTCACCTAACTAAATAAGTTGATTAAATAATTCCTTGAATATGCTTGTGCCATGTGAATCATCTCATAACATTATTACTCATGTTAATCCTCGATGAATGAGCTTCACAAAAAATGTTATGCATAACTTATATTTCATTTGATTTTTATAACCATACCAATAATAAATGAATAATTCATATGAAAAAACATTTGTAGAAATTATTTTGTCAAAAATAAAAATACTAAACCATCATGGCTTATCTATTTATAGCTTGTCAGAGGGGTCAAAATAGTGGTGGATAGTCACACTATACACCTTGTTTACCTTTGAACATGTGTCAAACTTCTTTTAATAACTCTAATTGATTATAGATTATTTGACGAATAGATTTCACATGAAAAAAAGAGTTGATGCGTTCATTAACATTTTATTAATTCCACCATGTTGATTTCCATTTTCTATTTTTTTCAAATCGACAAGAGTATTTAAACTTTATTATCTACTACATATAATCCAAATTCTAAACATATTGCTTTTATATAATTTATAGGGTACTTTGTGATTACTAACATTATACTATTATTATATAGTTCTTCAAACAGAAAAAAATATTTAAACTACTTTGTTGTGGTTGCATTTACCTTAAAATTCAAAAATTGTAATAAATAAAAACCAAATATTCTTGAAGTGGTGATCTTTGATATGATCTTAGAAGAACATTTTCTGCAAATAGAACATACAAGCAACATGTTGAACAGTTATATAATTTGATTCACCTTCAATCATAGTTTTTATACATAAGTGCGTATGTTATGCGACGGAACCACAAATTCAACTATTTTCATTTTTCAGATAAACACTATGTGTTGTTGATAGAACCTTATATGGAATACTCCAAATGACGGAATGAACAAATCGTCAATTCTTTAAAGAAAATAGAATACACTGTGTTCACAAGTATCACGACATTGATTCCATATATCCTACATGCAGTCATCATACATGTTTTATTAACTGATGCAACTATATAGAAGAAGCCATGCATATAAATGATTAAGTAAACACATAAAAAATAAAATTTTTCCATACTCAATCTACATTTGTGCATTTAGATATAAAAACATTTACGCTAATGAGGTCAAAAATATAAGGACCACCAAATGATGAAGACGACAGAAGAAATTTGACATACATTTCTAGTACATGTCAATTAGAAAAAGCATTCACATAAATTATGTATGTAAATAGATGTGCTTTGAATGTATATGCACGCACGCAATAAGAAAACCCAAAAAAACTAATGCAACATATGTATAGCGCCTACCTGATTGATCAAAATAATGCGAAATGATTAGGAAATAGTGATATTACTAACTTGATCAGGGTCTACCCGTTGCTAACTTTAAAATATTGGAGAATATGTTTTTGTGCTTTTCAAGTCACTAAATTTCTAGCAGACCTCCATATCTAATCACTTGAAGACGATGATAAACGTCACTGATAGTTGAGCGATATGTTGTACCCAGAAAATCACATTGTCATCTCGCTAATTTAAAATCTGCATTTTATTTTGGAGTTTGTTGGTTCAATAAAACAATATATTGTTAAAATTGAATGGAACATGTTTTGATTGTGTATTCCTGTAGATACGACAATACAATGATATTAGCTAAAACTTAAATAATACAAATAATTATTGTGCTCCAGCTACTAATTATCATTGCATACAATATGCATGCAAAGCAATTAGAAGATAGGATAATATCGGCAGACTGTATATTGTGAAGGAACACCATAGAAAAATACCGATCTACCACTCTAAAATTTATGTCAGTTATATGTTTCTGGAAAAGCATACCTTTAAGATTTGAAAGACATTGTGACAGATGGGTAACAGACTGATCCAAGTCGATCCATAGTGTAAAAACTACCCTACATGTGGCTTCTAAAAAGGGCGGCTTGACTTTTTCTTGATGACAATTTCCCGCTGATGGTTGATTTTTTTTTGAAACGTCTATTTCGAGAAAACAAGATTAACTAATGCGGAAGCGTTCACTCAGCATCGGATTACCAGAAATCACTAAAAATTTTAAACTTTTTACAAAGAGATCCTTTAAAGGTAAAGCTTTCTCATAAAGCAACATGATAAGTTGTTTACAACTGATCCATCAGTAAAACTCTGTAAGGCAAGATACAAAAGTCTCTAAGGACTGGACAAAAAACTCGAAAGCACTAACTATTACTCCAAGGACCTGAGAGTACAGAGACGACATATAGGACTCTAACACTATCTACACATGACATAGCAGCCAATGCCTCCACCTGAAGCTTCACTGCTGTCCTTCACCTATTGAAGGATTTCTGCCTCCTCGCCCACGTCCACCTAAAGGTTGAAATCTACGGGGTGAGACAATTATAAAAATCGTCCCAGCGAGAGATATAACTCTTCGCCAGAAGCATAATTATTGCAACATAAGAGAATAAATGTACACAAAAAAGTTATGTATATTTGAGAGTAGTTAAAACAATGTTTAACAGATTAAACTATTCTTTCTACTAAAAGCAATGCAACTATAAATTGATAAAATCACATGTCACTTATCACATCACTAACTCCCTTTAGACTTGGATCATATATCCATTTCCTGGCATTATTATTTGGGAAAGGATGGCCTGTAGCCATACTCCTTCTCCCAAAGTGTTAGGATTCCAACTCCACAACATATCTGCATAACTTGTACATATGATATCAGACTTAACATTACTTATGTAATACAAGGGTTATTTACATTCGTAACCCATTAGTCTGTAGTTAATATTTTCATAGGATTATTCCGTAATAGAATTTCACATAGAAACACTTTGGTTTAGGTCATACCTCATATTTTTAATATTGGGATATCAATCCCTAACCATCTTATTAATATGAAATCCGGAATGTGGGAGTTCAAACCCCTGGACTAATCATAGCATTTGTTACCAAGTAACATCTCATTTTATCTGGTTATCTAAATAATATGACCTTTGAAGATCAACAAATCATATTACTCGTGGTTCATTCAACCTATCAAGCTCATATGTTATCACTTACCAGATAACATGACATTTAGTTAAACTCTTGAATTATAGGTAACAAGTGTTCTTAATGCAATTAGCATTATAAATCTTACCTGGATCTGATCACCTCTATATGAAACCTGTCAAGCTTAACTTTTATCAGTTATTCCATATACTCCCACATACTCTAAAGTATGTGATCCAGGAGTTCCCTTTGTAAAACCTGTTTCACTATTATTTAAATTCTGACAATGATAGATCTATGATCAGGGCTCTACATGGTATGATTATACTTGATTATTAGGTACATATCAGTATTCTTTTAGCATCATACATGTTTCCAAACATTCAAGTACTAAACATGGCTATAACAGAAGAATACTAAATGTACAAGTATAACTCATATCAGTTATCAACTGGATATCAATTCTTAATCATCTTATCACTATGATTCAAGAACATGGGTGCTCACACCCTTATATCATCATAACACTTACTATCAAGTGCCATATCAGCATCAAGTCATGTATTAGCATGACCTTGATTGAAGCAATGTATATACTTTTCACATATCATTACTCTAAAAGCTTATAATTGTTTTCAAGGAATATGACATCATAACTCATACCTGGCTATGATTACCTCATAATATCAACCTGTATGACTTATACAAATAAGGACATGCATATATAACAATGTCAGCACAATACCAAAACTTCTCAATTTCTATACAGGACACCACGACCGTGCCACCTTGCACGGTCGTGCAAAGTAAGGCTGCCACGACCGTGCTCCCTTGCACGGTCGTGCAAGCTAAGGCTACCACAGCCGTGCTCCCTTGCACGGTCGTGCTACAACAGATCATTACATGATTCATATTTCTATCTATCTATATATATATGTATTCTAATTTCTCATTCTTTCAAATTGATTAGGTCACATCGACCCTTCATTCAAGTACATACTACCATGGTTAACATAGTGTATCAAGCTATTAATCCTATAAACAATTAAGAATTCTCCCTTTAATTTGTTCTTAATCACTTAGGTATTATTAGGGTTTCAACCTTCACACCTTCATTGATTATCATTACTAATCATTATTGGATCAATAGAACATTCATCATCTTAATTATCAAAGATTCAATCACATTGGACCTCCACTTCATAAGGTATCCAATTGAATTAGGGTTTCCAATGTTGATTCCTTCAATCTTTGAATTCATGGAACCAATCATCAATTGGACCTATACTCATACCTTAATTGAGTTTAATAGGTCAGCCTTCAACTGATTTGTCCCTCACTTGACCCTCAATTGACCATTAATTAGGGTTTAACTCAATTGAATTAGGGATTGGAATCAATAACCCTTCAACATATTTCAATGTGGGACTAATTGATTTGAACCTATTGAACCATCATTACATTGGGACATGACCTGACCCCAAACGGTCTTGAGGTCGTTTGGATGACCTCCAAACGGTCTTGAGACCGTTTGCCCATCATATCATCAAAATCTAAGTCAACCAATTAAGGTTTGGATCATTGGATTGATCACCAAAACAACAATTGATTACATTCCAACTTAGTATCATTGTATCATCAATTGCTTAACCATACTCACCCCTAGACCTCCAAACGGTCTTGGGTGACCTCCAAACGGTCTTGAGACCATTTGGATGATCCCCCAAATGGTCTTGAGACCGTTTGGGCAAGAAAACCAAAAAGTCAAATCAATCAAGTTGAAAGTCAGCACTTAATCCAATTAGGGTTTACATAATTAATTAGCCTTCAACTAACGATTCCTTTGGAGTTAATCCCTCAAATTTGGAGGGTCATTAACCAACATGATTATGAACAGGAATCCCAAACGGTCAATGCTTGGTCAACTCACTCAAATGGTTTGAAACCGTTTTCCCAAAAAGTGCAAGTTAATCAAATTGGAAAAATCAGCACTTAATCCATTTAGGTTACCTAATTGTTTAGCCTTTAACTCATGATTCCTTGGGAGTTAACCTATAAAATTTGGTGGGTTATTAGACCACATCATTAGGAACAGTAATCCCAAACGGTCCACGCTTGGTCAACGCACTCAAACGGTTTGAGACCGTTTACCCAAGAAGTTCAAGTTAAACAGATTGGAAAAACAGCATTTAATTCAATTTGATTTGCCTAATTGATTGGCCTTTAACCTACGATTCCTTTGGAGTTAACCCCTCAAATTTTGTGGGTCATTATCCTACATAATTATGAACAGAAATCCAAAATGGTCCACGCTTGGTCAACGCCCTCAAACGGTCTTGGAGACGGTTTGCTCCAACCGACCATGTGAAACCATTTGCCCCTCAAACGGTTTTGCAAAACCCCCAAACGGTTTTGGAAACCGTTTGGCCAAGGGTGCAAGACCATTTGCTAAAGTGACATAGGTATTCATGCCCCCCTTCTTCTACCTCCAGATCCAGGTCTGTTCCTCATGGTTTTAGATGCAAGAAAGCAAGGAAGGATGGGGGAAAGAAGAACAAGCTACTTTTGCAAGTACAAAGATATGCATAAGAAAGCAAAAGGTTTAGAGTTATAAAACCCGCCTTAAGGTCGTTCCTTGAGCTCCAAGCTTCCAAGCTTCCAGTCTTTAATGGTGTCTTGAGCTCCACAGGTCGGCCAAAGGTGTTTCTCTAAGGAAAGGTTGGGAAAAGATGGCTAGAAAGAAGAAACAAGTAAGGAAGACCATAAAACTAACCTTGCACCACGAATTCCTCCACGAATTCGAGCAAGATGATGATCAAAGCTTACCTAGAACTGCTTGGCCGTTCTCCTCTTCCCCAAAGCTCTGTCCTAAGTCGGTCTAAGAAAGGGGATAAGAAAGGAAGTGAAGGAAACGAACCTTGCTAAGTGAGAAAAGGTGTATATATACTTTAGGTGAAATTTCAACATAAGGACAACTTGTTTCTCCATTTCTCCTCTAGGTCCTTCCCTTATTATAAACCACGTTTCTCCCTTCCATACTTAAGCAAAACTCATCTTAAACCCAAGGTCTAAAGGTGAAGAAAGCCAACTTCTTACTAAGTTGCACATATAGAAGGGTTATTAGTCTTATAACTTGATCATTTAATTTATAAGGGTTATCATTCTTATTTAATTATTCAATTGAAGTGACCTCTTCATCATTCTTACTCTTAATGATGCCAAGAGTCATAAAAGATACTCTAGAAGGTGTATTTTACAAGTTGCACCCCATATTTTGGATAAATTGCACTTTACACCAAAACTAGAGTTTTAAGTACAAGGATTGCTCCACAAGCTGCATCTTGGTGCGCAAGCTTGGAGAATCCATCATACTTTATCATATTCATTCTTATGATGTCTCAACACCAAAGGAACATCTTAACATGTGCAATTTGTAAGTTAACCCCTTTTAATTGGGTAATTTGCACATAGGTCTCTGTATTACAAAACAATATTACAACATTGTTCAAAAGGGACAGAAATGGAAATGTATGTTCCTTAGGAGATTTAATTACATACCAAAAGATAATCACAAGTATCTAATTACATAATTAAACAAAACACCTAGGATTAATTCATAACCCAAGTCAGGGATGTTACATTTTTCTTTGAAAATATAGATAGATATCACTCTCGTGCAACCAAATAATTCAGATGCCTCATGTACGTAGATGGTGGTCATTGTCTTTCAGGATTCACGTGAAGGTGGGGCTCTGCACGTAGATGGTGGTCATTGTCTTTCAGGATTCACAGGAAGGTGGGGCTACCAAACCCATTAGTGTAATGACGTTCTAATCCATGTTGGAAGAGGAAGAAAAGCTAACAGAACTGTCTATTAGAGCGTTAAGAGATGACGCAGGTACCCAATGCACGTCGATGTTGGCCCGAACTCGCGTCGTATTCATCGGCTTCAGGACTCGCATGAGGGTTGGGACTACCAAAAACCTGCTGTTGAGGTTCCGATATGCCATCATTGTGGCGTTTGAGTGCAGTTCTTGTCTCCTGCTTTTCCTTCGTACGTCATGCGCAACCGTCGTCCTCTGCTTTTTCTTGGTTCTGTATTTAGATCATGACAAGCAATTGGAAATGGATAGCACTATATAGAAATGAAGATAATGACTTTTTATTTTCAGCGATGATACAGTTTCCGGAAGGAAACTGGTGTTAGGAGGTTGGCTGATTGGGAAGGCCAAGACTAAAAGAATGACAATCGGATGGGGCAAAGGAGGTATGAAGAGTCCACGTTTATTAGATGTTCGCTGATGAGTCCTATTACCAGCGGAACAATTGGTGGGAAGCAATGTAAACGAAGAGTCTAGAATTTTTTGGACACGGATGACGGAGACGAGTCTTGGTGTTTAGTATGGTAGATAGTAGATGAGCGGCTAATGGATGCACCGTCAATGAATCATTCAGATGCCTTTTGTTGCGCTTTAACTGATGTCCACCTCTTTTATATAAACTAATTATATAGCAAATGTCCAAAATTTATGGAATGTCAATGGTCTTGCCATGCTATCGAAGACCGACTTGGTCAGGCACAGCGTATAATTAACTAAATGTCTAAATGCTGACCAAATGAACTTAGTCAGAACCAGCTCGTCCACGTTTGAGGGAGAAGTTTGAAATTCTGCGGATTTTTACATATAGACATGCATTCCGTCATGTTACCAGATCATGCTTTATTTATTTGGATATCACAGGAGGATGAAGATGCTTGTACAGATTGTTTGAAGTTTGTCTCGGTTCAAAGTGGCCAATGCCAGTTTGGTAGTTACTAGAAAACCATGTATTGCTTCCTGAATTCAAGGCCGTTTATGTATAATTAAGCCTGAAAGAGTCATATGGCAATCACCGTTGCACAAATTTTGATATGATCAGAGAAACTAAACATATGGTACTGAAATCGGGGAAAATCATCACAGGGAACAAAGATGGAGCACCAAAGTCAAAGTAATGATGAGAATAATCGGCCCTTATAGCTTAAATTCCAAAGTCAACCGTGGCGTTGACGCCAAAGCACTGAAATCCCGGGTGTAAGGCAGGGGATGAACAAACAGGGGCTCAAATTGTCATGTGTGTGCATAGTTTTCTAATAAGTTTGATTCATGCACATGGGTACTAAGGTATATTAACCCCAATATTATAGTTAAATTAATCAAGCTGAGTTTTACTGCTTAGTTAATATATTTGGAGCTATCGGACTGGATGATGCAGATTTAATATTGAACCGTTATAGTCACTACATTACTTATGAGAAGTGGATCAACCAATACACTTTCTATTACAACCTCGATTTGGCATGTGTTTTCAAAATTGAAATGTAATGATTTTATGAATATGGACTTGAATTGAGAAGGTTGTATGTTTTGCTCCAAAGGATGGATTTCTTTACAAATCTCCCTTTTGATAGAAATTTCATGATTCCTACTATTATGTTAATCTAATAATTGATATAAAAGAGAAGAAAAGAAGAAAAGTCCAAATAATAGAAAAAGAGAAGCTAATGGATATTAAGCAATATATTTATGAGAAATACATAGAAATCTCTAGAAAGTGACATTGATGGCCACAATTGAATGAATGTCGTGTACATATGATTTCTAATGGAAGAAATAAGAAAAGAAGAAAAAGGAAATAAAGGATAAAGAGAAATCCTTGAAAAGAAATCTTTTAATAAAGAAATAAGTAAGATAATGAGAAATAATGGATGTAGATACATCTAGAAGGATAATAAGTATCCTTCAAAAAGGATTTCGAAATCTTAGAATTCCTTGGGGTCCAAGGAGTCCAATATAGCAAGATTTTGGTTTGAGGAAAGAGAAAATAACCATTATTTAGATTAGTTTAAAGAGTAACTTGCCTATGAAGAGATAGTCCTATTCTTTTGGAATTTTGGACTCAAACTTGACATGCATGTAGATAAAGCAAGAGAGAGAAACCCTTAAAATTTGGTTGGAAAATAATGCACGATTTCCGAGTTATGCAATGTGCAAAATTACCTAAAGTGTGGTTATTAATTGCCTAAGAAATCGATGTCACAATTTAATTGGATAATTCAGGATTTTGGGTTTTATGTGGACCGCTGGATCATGATCCAATGATCGGGGATGAATCCCTTTTGGCGCAAGGAGTTTGCGTCAGGCAGACTTGTGATGATCCAAAGTAAGATCATTGTGGGAAAAAGGAAAGGGAGTTAGATTGTGAGAACAACATCGTGGAACTCGGGCGAAAAGTTCGAAGAGGACCATCCCTACTTTGTAGGGGTTTGGTAGATGATTGGGAGAGTTCCCAATTCACCCGATCCCTACCTTCGACCCTATATATAGGGGAGGGTGAGAGAGGGTACCATCATGCTATCTTGCTAACCTAAACTCTACGGCAGACCAAGAGGAGTGTTTTCGTGCTTCCAATTACGTCTTCTACCCTGACCTTGACCCCCATCTTCTCAGAAAGCCTCGCTGGAGTCCGACGAGTTTGAGTAGGTCGTAGTGTGGTCGTGGCGAGCAATTGAGGGCCTAGTCGAGTTCGGTGGAGGAAGACGAAGCTTCATGGACCTTCGTCATGCATGCTGGTGGTCGGAACCTCAGAGTCAACCTCTAGGTTGACTACGGGCGCGCTGTTGTGCTCGATGCAAGGACGAAGAATATAGGCGGCATTTTTACCAAAAAGCCCCATATGTGCCTTTAGTTCAGGTAAGGACAGTATTGTCCTTTGGTTATTTCAATCGTGGGTGAGCCATGTAGCTGGGGATCATTGGATCCAACGTGGTCCAGTGGATCATCAATCCAACGGCCTACATTTTTCTAAAAATAATAGATGATCCAGAAAAGTGTTTCTCTTTGCAAAAATCAAAGAAATTTGTAGAAAACTCCAATGAGAAAACTTTATATATTAAAGTTGCTTAGAAAAATACAACACATTAAAATTGGTTTGAGAACATGAAACTATTCCCTTTTACAAAAGTGTGTTAATCTAATGAAAAGTGCATTTGTATTAGATTAAGAAACCCTATTTGAGCATATTGGTTGAGTTCATGTTACTTAATTATTGAAATTGAGTATTTGCAACCTGTTGGTTAGTTAATAACGAACTTGAACCTAATCTAGATGTTTCTTGCATGATTTAGGGTTTTACACTAAATAAGAATTATTAAGCACTTGGAAACCCTAATTTAGGGTAAAAGAGAAAAAGATCACTTTTAATTTGATATATGTGATTCTATGCTGTTGGAAGATGATCCTAAGCCGGTTAAATGAAATAGGTTAGAATCATTAGGATTTAAGAGCAATTTTTCCTAACTAGGGTTTGTAATGATGAAAGTACAAGAAAAACCCTAATTGCAATGAAAACCCTAAAAGTGGACTAGAAACCCTAGGAAGCAAGATAGGTCTAATAGATCTTGATGGCATGATTTATGATAGGAAATTATATGCATATTTCAGGATCTCATTGTGTGCTATCTTGCCTATTTGGATTTCTTGCTTGATTGGATTATTCTATCTCAAATCTGCCTGACAGGTATGTGGTTATTTATGGTTAACTGCTTTAGTTTCACGGAGATTTTCTCAGGTGTTTAATCGAATTGAATGCAACCTATCTGTTTGGATGTTCATATATGCAAATCATAAAGTCAATATGATTATCACAATTAAGATATAAGTGTGTATTCTTGCACCTACATGCCACCCTGATGTAAGATGTAATGAGGTCAAACCCAAGAGGGAAGACCCATGGGTACCATGAGAGGTGACCCCAGGCACCAAGCTCAGGATAGAGAAGGCGGCCTATGATGTTACATGACTATTAGGCACCAAGAGTGGTGACCCCAGGCACCAAGCTCAGGAAGGAGAAGGTGGCTTTAAGTCAATGGAAAAATAAAAACCCTAAGGAGGGTATTCCAGGGTTAGGGCAAAAGCGGTGGATAATTGACACATTGAAAACGTAAATTGGCTTGTTAATTAACTTGATTGTGATAATTAGGTTGTTAGCCTTATATGTAAAATTTTGGTTGTCCCCACATACCAGCATATTCATTTATGTTGACCGACGTTTTGTTTGTCGGTGTTTTAGGTACAATATGAAAAGGACAAATAGTAAAGTGGCACATTGTGAAAATAAGAATTAAAGTGCAAGGAGGATTAGTTAGAATAGACTCCAGTTGTGGATAGTAGTTTAGAAATCCAAGGTTTTAAAGAGGTATGTAAAGTTTTATTTTAATCCAACTTTTTAGTATAGTTTTTGGTAGAATTTAGTAATTATTAATGATTATTTGTCGAACCATTGATCTGAAAAATTGGGATAATGACTCTGACCTTTTAGCCTCCCTTAATTGGGGGTTACCGAGAGGCGTGGTCGTTACATTTGGTATTAGAGCATTGGTTCCCCATTTAATCTCTAATAAATATTAAATTTTACAAACTCTTTAGAGCCTTAGGGAGTTATTAGAGGATTTTCCGATGATGGAGGTGTCTAGAAAAGGATCATGGTTCGGGGGCTGGCAAGATTTTCCTCCGTCCTGCTAGTCAGTCACGAGGACACCCATATGTAGTGTGACTTCCTGGCCAGTGTTTGAGGTTTTGACTCAAAATAAGATACCTTTAGGACTCTCTCATCTATTTTCATTCCTTCTCAACCATAATATAATTAAAATTCTAGCATTTAGGGTTTTCTCTCTCTCTTCCTCACCCTCTTGAGGATACAGTACGTACAATAAGGTTAAAGAATCCTCCACAAAATTAATGAAAAACATGTAAACAAGATGTCATGGACATAAGCTTAATAGTTCAAGCATAGACTAAAGATTAGTTGCATGCTTAGGTTGTATGACATGTGTTGTCATTGTTGGATAAATTGGACATTATGATAAATCCCTTTGTTTCGATGATGACAAACATTTCATTCTTATTATTCTAACGAGCTACTTGAGTGTGCAGGATTATGGTGGATGACAAAGCAACTAGGGAAATCACGAGCTTACATATTTACTTTCATGCAATGTAATCACTATTGTAAAAACTTGTACAGTTATATAATGTACAAGTACTTAGATTGCATGTAAATCAAGCGTTAGATCTTCCCTAGCTACACATCATAGTTAGACAAGTCATCCCTTCCAAAAGGATCACATTATGCACACTCATAAACACACTTAGTGGTTTAATTATAAGATTAAAACAGAGTCAATCTCGGTCGACCACACTCCTCGACCGAGACACTCTCGGTCGACAAACTTCTCGACCGAAATTGACCAAAAGTAGCCGTTAGACACAGCAGTTGACAGTTGCAAATAAACATTAATCCAGAGAGCCTGTCGGTCGACGAATCCTCGACCGACTGGGCATCTCGGTCGACAAGTCCTCGACCGAGATGGTCTCTGACAGCAACTGCAGAATTAATTAACTAGCCGTTGCTAATGCGCCTAACTTATTCCTAACGGCTAGTTAAGCACTAGGAACCCCCTAGAAGTTGTCTAGAACGTCCTTAAGCATACTTAGGCCATTCCTATAAATAGGACAAGCCATAGGACACTAGAATTCACTTGTTACACTTGAGAATACACTTGTGCTATACTTGAGCTTGAATACATACTTGCAATCTGTTTTAGAGCAATAGAGCAATTCCTACACTTGCCATTCATTCCTATTGCTCCCATTTCGTGCCCTATAGGCTAGTATCTCCTATCTACTACAATCACATTGTCATATACATTGGTTAGGAGATCTACACGCTTGATATAGGCAAATCAAGCCTTGGGCTTAAAGGATAAGTTGTAATTTCTATTTCTTTCTTGTTCCTTTGTATCTTTTGTACTCTCCTTGCTACTCCTAAGGTTGGAGGCTGCGGATCGGAGAGGGTTGACTTCTCAGGTGGAGAAGGGGACTTCAAGCTACTTCAAGAAGGCTATCGCACGGGAAGCTACTTCAGAAGGCTGGTGCAACGGGTGTTGGTGCATCTACTTCAAGGGAAGGCTGCTTCAAGGTTGGGCGATTACTTCTAGGTGAAGGCTGCTTGAAGGGTTTGGGAAAAGAAATTGTATTTTATGTAAAGTCCTTGCGAGGTAATAAAATAGATTTCTTTTCAAATCCCGGTTGGGTAAGCAACCGGGTAGTGGACTGACTACCTTAGTATTTGCTAAGGCTAGGAACCACTCTAAACCCTTGTGTCTCCTTGTCCAATATTTTCTTTGTGGTTGCTTGAGTTAATTAATTGTTAAATTATCTATAAAACTCTATTCACCCCCCCTCTAGAGGTTTTCAGTCATACCCTTAGGAGAGACCTAAGGTTAGACCTTCTTGTCAGGAGGATGAGTAGATTGTTGGTCTTGGAGGTAGAGACCTCCATTAAAGGTAGAGATCTGGCACATCCTCTAAGGATGATGTTAATCCTAACCCTAAGTGGTTCTTAGAGAGAGATGGCATGGTGAGTTAGATATCATGGTCAACCATGTGTGTGAGTTGACCTACTTTTGGTTTTGAATACCTATGAGAAATATGAGCTATGTGAGGTTGGTTGACTTAGTGCATTCTGGGCGACCCAACCTTTGAAGGGTCATGCATGTTAGGGTGAAGGATGACCCCTTCATCAATGAGGTTAGTGATGACCATATGGAAACCCTATGGTCTTATATTAGCATGGTAGTGTATGCACCTACAGTATGTCATAGCACTGGAAATAGGTTAAAACCCAGGCCAGAAGGGCATGTTGGATAGCTTGTGAGATAAGCATAAAGAGCTATGGATGATCTTGAGCGAACGTAGGTTTCACCCATGTAGGGGTATACATGTGAGCTTGATCCACCTTTTTAGAGAGCGAACCTCTAGTAGTAAGGTTGTTTGTAGGGTTATCTCTAGAGAGAGAGAGCAAGACCCGAGCAAGAAGGTTGGAAGCTTAGACTCCGGGATATAAGGAACCCTGAGAAGTTGGGTATGTTACGACCTAAGTGGATGGTTGTGGTTGCCTCGTGCATGATCCTTGGAGGCTTGTGGCATCTGGATTGTCTTTAGAGGAACCAAACCCTAGAGAAGGAAAGAGATTTCTTGAACTGAGCTATGGATGTTGTAGGTGCCTACCTTACCTTATAGAGAGAGGAAGAGGAGTTCCTTAGACCCTGAGGAGGTATAGTGTCATGTTGTGAGGCCTCTTACCTAGATGTTTGTACTTGAAGAAGGCTCAACTCTGATGTGTTGTTCAAATGGAAGGATTATAGGACGTGCATGATGTACCTTGTACATGCTTGGTTCATTGTTAGAATGTTGAGTATGCAATTGGACATCTTTTGTAGAAAAAGTGAACCTAGGGTTCCTAGACTTATAAGAGAGGAAGTAGTGGTACCTGGTGCACCTGATGCTCGTGATGAGATTTGAGTTTCTATAGATTCGAGCATTGCACACCTCATGTTTAGAGGAAAAGGAAACCCCTTGGATTAAGGTGTATGTTTGATGAACCTCCCACATATAGGTTGGTGACATGGGCATGTATGATGATAGTCCAATGTTGAGGAATGAGGACAAGTATGACATACCAAGGAGACCTAGCATGGTTTATTAGGTGGTCTTCTTGTTAGCTATGTGTCTCAGTAGCTTTCTAAGGCTAAGCATGCTCATGTGGATGCAAACCCTAGAAATAAGGATGTTTGTGACCTTTGTTGCTATCAAGGGATAGTTTACTCCCATCCTAGGAGAGGGACCCTTTTGTAGGGTATGGATCAACTTTTGTTGGGTTTGAGGTAACCTTAAAAGGTCTCATAGAGTCTTGAGAAGCTAAGTGGAGAGTACATATTATGAGAATGAACCTACAGACCCATAGATAATCATTCCTAAGTGCATATGAATGGGGCCTGACCGAGGCAGGTAGGTCACCATGATCCCTATGAAAGGATGTAAGTCAAACCACGAATGCTGAGAGAGATGATGGAGACTTGGGAAAGGTTTCAAGTTGAATATGTACTATGTTAGAATCCTAAGTCTATTCCAGGGTCAGGAAGGGATAAGACCAATGGGAGTAGGAGTCGCCTAATTCCCTAGTTGCACAAGATCATAGGGTCGGGAGGTAACAACTATCATTGTATGAGGACCATGGGTTAGGAGATTGATCACCTCCATGAACTCATGGGACCCAAAGGGCAGATGAGGAGGGCACTCTATGGATGCATAAGGGAAGAGGGATGACCCTAAAAGTGTCGGCACCCTACAGACCTAGGGGAGATGACTAAGGATTGTGTGACAACCCAAGTGTGTTGGAGACCAGGTTTCCACGGAAGTAAACCTGATATCGAGATGTTCATGATGTAGAGACATGTGATGCATGTTTCAACCTAGATTTGAAGGTGTACTGGGAATGTGGTATGTACCATCTCTACTCTTGGAATGAGAAGAACTTTGTATTTGGACTGCAGCCAAATTCTTATTTCCTCTTGTTATGGGAGTGAGAGATAGGGCAATATGCATGCCATACACCAAGGATAAAGATGATGTGAGTGGAAACATTGCTATGATGTATGAATAGAGAGAGTAGCGTACCCTTGTGGAGAGTATGATATGTGGATGGTTTACCAACACTAAGAGAACTAAGGTAGTCATCTTATAAGGACGTTCTTATCATGACCTCTATGGAATTTATGAGTTATATAAGTTTGAATTTGATTTAAAGAAGATGAGCTCTGAGTTTTCTTGATGAAGATAGACCTATACATGGAGGTCTATGTCTTCACTAGTACCTAGCACATACAGATGAAAGGTGTTAATGGATGCTCCTAGTGAAACACAACTATCTTGTCGAACTTGTAGAGAGGCTAGAAGAGGTGGTCAGGTAAACCATAAGTTTGTGAGATATATAGGGCTACCCCTCTGATACAACTAGACATGTTGGTCGAGTTAGTGGTTGCTTGGTTAGCTAGCCTAGAGCTTCATGAGATGGAAGGATGGTTGTAGAACCTCAAATGCACTTCTCTGGAAAAGAAGGTGATGGAACCCCTGTATAGAGTGTTTTAGGGTTTTCTGAGGAACCAACCTTGAGGAATCATGATATGCAGGAGATCATGATTTTAAGTTCACCATACATCATGGTACTATTAAGATAGTAAGTTGCAGTAGTAATTTGGATGCCTAAGATGATGAAGTGTATAGAGTTGCATGTGGCTTGTTGCCATGAATGCTAGGAGGTGAAGGACGAACACCAGTAACCCACTGAATTGATATAGAGGATAAAGAGTCCCAGAGAGGGAATGTGAGTTGATCACCATGGACGTTGTAGTGAGTCTCCCATGGACCGAGGAAGGTCAAGATGCAATATGGGTTATGGTAGATCGCCTTACCTAGATGACATAATCTAAGAGAAAGAGAGAGTACTGTCAGGGGACAGATTCGGTTGAACTACATATAAGAAAGAGAGATGGTTCAACTACACCATGATGTGAGTTTAAAGGTTCTTGAGTATGACCTAAAGATTCACTTCCATGAGGTGGAGTAGATACATGAGGAACTCAGTGTTAGCACAACTTATCACCCCTATCTAGTAGAGTATGATCCAGACTAGAGGGTCTGATGAGAGTGTGTGTTCTCGTTCAGGGTGATACATGCGGATAGTTTTTGTCCTATGAGAGTTTGTGATGATAGCCACCATAGCCAATATCGAGATGTAAGAAGCTCTATAAAGGAGGTTGTATCGGTCACCGCTTCATTAGGATGATGTCGGTGAAAGGTCCTTATCAAGGTCAGAGAGACCACAGTGTGTGCAGATGAAGTCGCTTTGATCGTGCAATGACTGAGAAAGCCCAGGGGTGACATGAGTCGTGAGATGATGCAAAGTAGACTGACATGCAGTTCACTGTGGGAGAATATGTGTTATGAAAACCTGACCCCTATGAGCTATAGATGAGAAAGATGAATCCTTGACACATGGATCCATTTGAGGTGGATTGGTGGAGTTTATTATGTTTAGCCTTACCCCTCAGGATAATATGATGTATGACGTGTTCCAAGAGTCCGATCTAGAGCACTATGTGATGTACCCGAGCCGTGTGATGAGTCATGAACCTATTGAGCTTCAAGGGAGGCTGAAATATCCTGAGTCACCTACGATGGTACAAAATACCAAGGTGAGAGAGAACTTAGATGTAAGAATATAAGATGATAAAGGTTCTTTGGAAGCATCATGGAGAGCATGAAGCCACATGGGAGCCGATGACGGACATGAGAAAGTCTTATCCTGTTTGCTTGTTTGTTTGATGGAATTTTGAGAGAAAAATTCCTATAAGAGGGGAAGGATGTTACAACCTCAATTTTACATGTGTTTCCAAAATTGAAATGTAATGATTTTATGAATATGGACTTGAATTGAGAAGGTTGTATGCTTTGCTCCAAAGGATGGATTTCTTTGTAAATCCCCCTTTTGATAGGAAATTTGTGATTCCTATTATTATGTTAATCCAATAATGGATATAAAAGAGAAGAAAAGATGAAAAGTCCAACTAATGTAAAAAGACAAAAGATAATGGATATTAAGCAATATATTTATGAGAAATACATAAAATCTCTAGAAAGTGGCATTGATGGCCAAAATTGAATGAATATTATTTACATATGATTTCTAATGGAAGAAATAGGAAAAAAAAGAAAAATGAAATAAAGGATAAAGAGAAATCCTTGAAAAGAAATATTTTAATAAAAAAATAAGTAAGATAATGAGAAATAATGGATGTAGATGAAACTAGAAGGATAATAAGTAATCTTCAAAAAAGATTTCGAAATCTTAGGATTCCTTGGTGTCCAAGGAGTCCAATATAACAAAATTTTGGTTTGAGGAAAGAGAAAATAACCATTATTTAGATTTTTTTAAAGAGTAACTTGCCTATGAAGAGATAGTCCCATTCTTTTAGAATTTTGGACTCAAACTTGACATGCAAGTAGATAAAGGCAAGAGAAAGAAACCCTTAAAATTTGGTTGGAAAATAGTGCACAGTTTCTGAGTTATGCAATTTGCAAAATTACCCAAAGTGTGGTTATTAATTTCCTAACAAATCAATGTCACAATTTAATTGGATAATTCAGGATTTCGGGTTATATGTGGACCGTTGGATCACGATCCAATGATCGGGGATGAATCCCTTTTGTTGCAAGGAGTCTGCATCAGGCGGACTTGTGATGATCCAAAGTAGGATCATTACGAGAAAATGAAAGGGAGTTAGATCGTGAGAATAGCACCGTTGAACTCGGGAGAGAAGTCTGAAGAGGACCATCCCTACTTTGTAGGGGTTTTGTCGATGATTGGGAGAGTTCCCAATTCACCCAATCCCTACCTTTGACCCTATATATAGGGGAGGGTGAGAGGGGGTACCAGCGTGCTATCTTGCTAACCTAAACTCTGCGACAGACTGAGAGGAGTGTTTCTGTGCTTCCAATTCCGTCTTCTACCCTGACCTTCGCCCCCATCTTCTCAGAAAGCCTCATCGGAGTCCGGTGAGTAGGAGGAGGTCATAGTGTGGTCGTTGCGAGCAATTGAGGGCCTAGTCGAGTTCGGTGGAGGAAGACAGAGCTTCTTGGACCTTCGTCACGCTCGCTGGTGGTTAGAACCTAAGAGTAAACCTCCAGGTTGACTGCGGGCTCGCTGTTGTGCTCGGCGCAAGGAAGAAGAAGATAAGCAACATTTTTACCAAAAAAACCCCTCCATGCCTTCAGTTGAGGTGAGGACAGTATTGCCCATTGGTTATTTCGATCGCGGGTGAGCCACGTAGCTGGGGATCATTGGATCCAGCGTGGTCCAGTGGATCATCAATCCAACAGCCTACATTTTTCTAAAAATGATAGATGATCCAGAAAAATGTTTCTCTTTGCAAAAATCATAGAAATTCATAGAAAACTCAGATGAGAAAAGTGTATATATGAAAGTTTCTTAGAAAAATACGAGGAACACATTAAAATTGGTTTGAGAACCAGAAACTATTGCCTTTTACAAAAGTGTGTTAATCTAATGAAAATTGCATATGTATTAGATTAAGAAACCCTATTTGAGCATATTGGTTGAGTTCATGTTACTTAATTATTGAAATTGAGTATTTGCAACATGTTTCTTAGTTAATAACAAACTTAAACATGACCTAGATGTTTCTTGCATGAATTAGGGTTTCACACCAAATAAGAATGATTAAGCACTTAGAAACCCTAATTTTGGGTAAAAGAGAAAAAGATCACTTTTAATTTGATATATGTGATTATATGTTGTTGGAAGATGATCCTATGCCTATTAAATGAAATAGGTTAGAATCATTAGGATTTAAGAGAAATTTTGCCTAACTAGGGTTTGTAATGATGAAAGTACAAGAAAAACCTTAATTGCAATGGAAACCCTAAAAGTGGACTAGAAATCCTAGGAAGCAAGCTAGGTATAATAGATCTTGATGGCATGATTTATGATAGGAAATTATATGCATTATTTAGGATCTCATTATGTGCTTTCTTGCCTATTTGGATTTCTTACTTGATTGGATTATTCTGTCTAAAATCTGCCTAACAGGTATGTGGTTATTTATGGTTAACCACTTTAGTTTCATGGAGATTTTCTTGAGTGTTTAATCAAATTGAATGCAACCTATCTATTTTGATGTTCATATATGAAAATCATAAAGTCGATATGATTATCACAATTAAGATATAAGTGTGTATTCTCACACCTACATGCCAACCTGATGTAAGATGTAATGAGGTCAAGCCCAAGAGGGAAGACCCATGGACACCATGAGAGGTGAACCAAGGCTCCAAGCTCAGGATAGAGAAGGTGGCCTATGATGTTGCATGACTATGTAACACCATGAGTGGTGACCCCAGGCACCAAGCTCAGGATGGAGAAGGTGGCCTTAAGCCAATGGCAAAAGAGAAACCCTAAGAATGGTTTTCTAGTGTTAGGGAAAAGCAGTGGAGAATTGACACATTGAAAACGTATATTGGCTTGTCAATTAACTTGATTGTGATAATTAGGTTGTTAGCCTTATATGTAAAATTGTGGTTGTCCCCACATACTGACATATTCATTTATGATGACCGACATTTTGTTTGTCAGTGTTTTAGGTACAATATGAAAAGGACAAATAGTAAAGTGGCACATTGTGAAAATAAGAATTAAAGTGCAAAGAGGATTAGTTAGAATAGACTCTAGTTGTGGATAGTAGTTTAGAAATCTAAGATTTTAAATAGGTATGCAAAGTTTTATTTTAATCCAACTTTTCAGTATAGTTTTTGGTAGAATTCAGTAATTATTATTGATTATTTGTCGAACCACTGATCTAGAAAATTGGGAGAATGACTCTGACCTTTTGGTCTCCCTTAATTGGGGGTTACCGGGAGGTGGGGTCATTACACTTTCTATTTAGACATTATGCATAATGTGATAAAATACTTCTGCATAGTGATTCTAATTCCAATTCAAAAGTATGTTAGAACCTTTATTATGTAAACCAAATAAAGTGTATTATTCTAGTTATATTTACATTTTTATTTTAGTTATAATTCCCATATGATGAATCCTATTTGTGTGACAACCAATCATACAAACTGAGATTACCCAAAGTATCATTTAAACACCAATTAATCATATTATCAAAAAGCTCAATTCAAACATTTCGTATGAATATTTGCAAAAATATCCAAACTATACATATATATGTATATATGAATATATATACATATATATACTACATCCATATACCATGTAAGTTTACATGATTTTGGGGGCCACAGACACAACATGTGTAAAAAAATATCTTTCCAAATAGTTGCAATATATACATTGTTCAAAGCATGCAACTAAAAGCTTGAGTGGGTATGCATCATATAAAAGCTCAAGTCAATATGCATAATTTATTATAAAATAAATGTATTATGCTAGTTATATTTAAATTTTTATATTAGATGTAGTTCTCATATAATAAATTATATTTATTTGACAACCCATCACACAAAATGCGATTTCTCAAAATCAAAGTGTTGCTCAAATACTAGTTAACCATATTATAAAAAACACACATGATTAAAATCAAATAGACATTACTGACAAAAAAAAAATCAAATAGACATTTCAAATAATCTATGTAAATATTTTTAGAAAGGCCCAAAGTTCACACACACACACACTGTATTATATATATATATATATATATATATATATATATATATATATATATATGGAAGCGATCCAGTGAGAAATATCCTACGGTGAGAGCATGAGAGACATTTGAATAACTACAAATTAGTAACCATTTTTTAAAATCTAATCATATAGACGGAAAAATAATTATTTGATTTACCTTATCACAAAAATTAATGCAATCAGAAATTGTTTACATGTTCATATGCACAATATACACTTTTTACATCCAACGGTCAGCATGAAATTGAATATATAGCATCAAAAAATATTTGGTTGTTGTGAATGATCTACAAATTGGATGGTGATAAAATTTTATAGGAAGTTAGATATTAAGGTATACTTGTAATTTGTACGGTTGGATTATGAAAAATTGATCTATGTGGAGAGCTATTCAAATGCCTCTCATGCTCTCACCAGATATGTTTCTCACTACATTGTTGCCCTATATATATACATACATATATATATATATATATATATATATATATATATATATATAAGGGCTTATCTTTAATACCCGGCGGGTAACTAACAGGTAGCTACCCAGCAACACTTCGTGATATTTTTTTTCACACTTCCTGATATTTTTTTTATTTTTTTATTTTGCAATTGTAGAGGAACATTTTATCTAGCTCTCCAAAAATTTGATCAAAAAATAATATCATTTTTCCCCCCAAAATTAAAAAACCCGTCCATATATATTACTGACTGTATATATGTATCTATATATATATATATATACACATATATATATATATATATATATATATATTTAACACTTCCTGATATTTTTTTTAATTTTTTTTTTCGAAATTGTAGTGGATAATTTTTTCTAGCTCTCCAAAAAATTTGATCAAAAAATAATATCATTTGCCCCCCCAAAATCAAAAAACACGTCCATATATATTACTGACTATATATTTTCTGCGTAGTTACTCTTCTGCAGTCAGAGTTACTCCAGCATACCATATAGTTACTCTTGCTATTTAGACGGGTTACTCCAGCATACCATATAGTTACTCTTGCTATTCAGACGGGTTACTCCAGCATACCATATAGTTACTCTTTTGACCTGAGTTACTCCAGTGGGTAGCGAAAATTCTGGCTACTCGCCGGGCAATGAATGAACAGCCTATATATAAATATATATATATATATACATATATATATACATATATAGATATACACCTATATATACACATATATATATATGTATAGATATATATATACATATATATATATACATATGTATATATATATATACACACACACACACACACACACATATATATATATATATATATATATATATATATATATATATATATATATATATATATATATGTATATATATTCTGTGTAAATTGTACAAATTTACACTTTTAATCGTATAGTTACTTTCTTGTCATCATAGTTACTTTTTTGTCCAGCAAGTTACTTTCTGACCATATAGTAACATTTTTGGCTAACAGGTAGCGAACTCCAGGCTACCCAAGCGGGTATTGAATGAACTCAAGTCAGATGGTTGATGACCTTTTTGGCCGTGGACCCTCATAGATTAAACAAGGACAATCACCCCTTTCATTAAGAGAAGCACAAATAGTCGTGCTCCTTCATTGAGATTGGTTGCTGA
>OY856410.1:429005705-429018205 GCA_963693085.1 Alisma plantago-aquatica | reverse complement strand
GAAAGTAAACAAGATATTGCAGGAATCATTGCAGATTTGAATTGCTTCAGGAGAGAAATACAGCAAACAGGATCAGAAACAATACAGATGGATAAAGTAACAGGTAAAAGGCCTATTGATATATCCCTCCAAATTTTTGATTCAATAAGTAGCCAAAAACTCTAAAAATACAAGCCTAACGGCAAGAGAAAGCAGGTTTAAAACTGCTAAGACCAGCTTTACAGCTGAAAATATTATCTCTTCCGAGAAAGATGACAGCTAAACGGCAAGAAGCAGTTTTCAAACTGCAATTTCCTTAGAGAACAGCTCCCGCCTAACAGCGGAAAATACAATCTCTTCGGAGAAAGAATCCCGAAATAAAGCGGATAATATAAAACTGATGCCCGAAAGAATATTTAAATTCAGGGTATCTCAGAGTGAGCAGGATTATGACCTGCAATTGAACCTTACAAAATTCTTAACAAAGAATGAAAATGAATACATATCTCTATTAGAGATTGTTTACAATCTCAAAACAACAGAGACTTGTGTTCCAGATCACACGGGAATTTATCCCAAAATCAATTTTGACGAAGGAGCTGATCTAAGAATTATAAAAGTCTGTTTCAGAATTGGAGTAGCAAATCTAATATATTTGAGCTCTGACCTCGGAGAAATTCAAGGGCTGCCCCAAGAAATTATCAAAGCAGTCAGAGAATTTAAAAGCAATAGGCCACTAGTAAAACCTACTAGTGAAATTTATATTAAGATCTTCTCAGCATCTGAAGATTGGGAAAAATTAAAGAAATTTAATCCAGTACATTGCATCCAAATTGGAGTATCTTCCCCAGAATACGTCAAAGAAATAGAAACAAGTTTCCGAAAAGAATTTGAAGGAAACAAAGTCAATAAAGAATTTGTTGAAACAAGAAGAGCTCTGGGACTAAAAGTTCTTTGCCAAGTATTAGAAAAATTAATCAATGAAAACTGAAGCTGGCTACACAAAGCCTCAGACAAAATAATTATTCTTTCTAAATACCAGAAGAACTAACATATCAACAAAAATCAATCTAGAAAGGTTTCTAAAAAGGATAGAAAATGGACAAATAAAGTCAAGTTGCAGATGCCAACAAGTATTTTTCCAGCTCAGAAAGCACGAAGGAAGGATATGTCTTGCGTGCCAAGACAAGATGGAAAGAGACAGCCACAACAATACTAGCCGCTGAAGAAGACATAAGTAATGACGTAAGAAGGCATTTGCAAGAAAGAAGGATCAAAATAAGAATCAAGACAAAGAACTCTCCACCGAACAGATGTGTGACAGAGAAACATCAAAAATCAAAACACTCGCCACCGGACAAGTGTGCGACAAACATGTAAAGAAAAAAGAATGTAAGCATCAATGTAACATAGAGAGCGTCTATATAAGCTCTCAAAGACTAGTAGGGAGACTCACCCGTAGTTGGAGAGAGTCCCTATAGGATATGTGTATACCCTAAGTCGTTCGTTCAATAAAAGAGCATCGTCTCTATTTCCAATTCCATCCCAGTTCTTAACATGATTCTTGCATTCTAATTCTCATAGCGTAAGAAATAGGCTTTAGCCTGAAGATAATAATTCTTGTACTATCATAGAGAAGGAAGATCTGTTTGTAACCTGTTACACCCCCAGTTCATTTTATCTTCACCGGTCGAGAGTCATCTCTCCCTTATCCTATCCCGGAGGCCGTCTTCCAAAAAAGTCCGATCAAGCAAAGAGTGCATAAGTACGAAGGGACATGAAGGCTATAGGATGATAAGGAGTTCAAGATCCGGAACGTCCAGGTCTAAGGATTACTTCTCTTAGAAATCATTAAGAGAAGATCGACTGACGTTGAAGATAGAAGGAAGCGAGGTGGGCAACACATGTATACAAACTATCTTGCTCTCTATGATACTCAGAGTATTATTATCTTCTTGCTAGAAGCTAGTTTCTTATCCTATGAACTTGATTATGCAAAAACCATTTATTCGAAGAACCTTGTTTAAAATAAGTAATAATCATAGACAGAATGATAAAGCTGAAAAAACATACAACACCCATAAGGGCAGTTCGAGTATGTTTTTGAAGCATGATCACAGAATCAAAAAATTCTAAGCAGCATTCAGTACTCCAAAAGGACATTATGAATGGACAGTAATGCCTTTTGGATTAAAAAATGCTCCACAAATATACCAAAGAAGAATGGATAAGGTATTTGAACCTTATAATTACTTTTGTCTAGTATATGTTGATGATATTCTTATAGCTAGTAAAAATGAAGAGGAACATTATAAACATTTGCAAATATTTTCCCTTCTTTGTCAAAAGGCAGGAATAGTATTATCTAAGAAGAAAACAGAAATTTGTAAATCTAAAATAGAATTCTTAGGATTAAAATTAGACTCAAGCGGAATAGAATTACAGGAACATATTGTAGAGAAAATTGTTAAGTTTCCAGATAAAATAGAAGACAAAAAACAACTTCAAAGATTTTTAGGATGTCTAAATTATGCAGAACAATTTATCGAAAATTTGGCAAAATGAAGAAATCCCTTACAAAAATTATTAAAAAAAAATGCTATCTTCCTTATGACAGAAGAACTTATAAATCATGTTAGATTTATAAAAGAAAAATGCAAAAAACTACCAAGATTAGACCTCCCATTAGAAGGAGACGACTTAATAATAGAAACTGACACCTCTAAAGAATTTTGGGGAGCAATTTTAAAGAAAAAAGATGAACAAAAAGAAAAAATATACAGATATACGTCTGGAACGTTTACCGACACAGAAAAAAGATATCACTCAAATGAAAAAGAACTACTAGCACTAAAAAAAGGAATTAAGAAGTTCTCTTAATTCTGGTTACCTAAAAAATTCGTAGCACGGGTAGAGAATACCCAAGTAAAAGCTTTCATTAAAAATAATCTACCATCTACACTAGAATATAAACGAATAAGTAGGTGTAGAAGTTATTAAAGGTGAAACTAACTTTCTTGCAGATTTTTTATCAAGAGAATACAATGGAGCAAGTTGAAAAGAAACTTGCAGAATTAGAAGCCCGATTACAACGTAATTGTAATATGTTACAAGACAATTACGTAGAATTAATTGAAATGATACAAAAATAAGATAAGATTATTGACAACATTGAGGAAAATAAACCAGATATTGTAGGAATCATTGCAGATTTGAATTGCTTCAGGAGAGAAATACAACAAAAAGGATCAGAAACAATACAGATGGATAAAGTGACAGGTAAAAGGCCAATTGATATATCCCTCCAAATTTCTAATTCAATCAGTAGCCAAAAAATTACTGAAAATACAAGCCTAACGGTAAGCGAAAGCATCTTTAAAACTGCTAAGACCAGCTTTACAGCTGAAAATATTATCTCTTCCAAGAAAGATGACAATCAAACGGCAAGAAGCAGATTTCAAACTGCAATTTCCTCATAGAACAACTCCTGCCTAACAGTGGAAAATACAATCTCTTCGGAGAAAGAATCCCACAATAAAGCGGATAATATAAAACTGATGCCCGAAAGAATATTTAAATTCAGGGTATCTCAGAGTGAGCATGATTATGACCTGGAATTGAACCTTACAGAATTCTTAACAAAGAATGAAAATGAATACAGAACTCTATTAGAGATTGTTTACAATCTAAAAACAACAGAGACTTGTGTTCCAGATCACACAGGAATTTATCCCAGAATCAATTTTGAAAAGGAGCTGATCCAAGAATTATAAAAGACTATTTCAGAATTGGAGCAGCAAATCTAATATATTTGAGCTCTGACCTCGGAGAAATTCAAGGGCTGCCCCAAGAAATTATCAAAGCAGTCAGAGAATTTAAAAGCAATAGTCCACTAGTAAAACCTACTAGTGAAATTTATATTAAGATCTTCTCAACATCCGAAGATTGGGAAAAATTAAAGAAATTTAATCTAGTACATTGCATCCAAATTGGAGTATCTTCCCCAGAATACGTCAAAAAAATAGAAGCAAGTTTCGAAAAGAATTTGAAGGAAACAAAGTCAATAAAGAATTTGTTGAAACAAGAAGAGCTCTGGGACTAAAAGTTCTTTGCCAAGTATTAGAAAAATTAATCAATGAAAACCGAAGCTGGCTACACAAAGCCTCGGACAATATAATTATTCTTTCTAAATACCAGAAGAACTAACATATCAATAAAAATCAATCTAGAAAGGTTTCTAAAAAGGATAGAAACCGGCCAAATAAAGTCAAGTTGCAGATGCCAACAAGTATTTTGCCAGCTCAGAAAGCACGAAGGAAGGATATGTCCCGCATGCCAAGACAAGATGGAAAGAGACAGCCACAGCAGCACTAGCCGCTGAAGAAGACGTAAGCAATGACGTAAGAAGGCATTTGCAAGAAATAAGGATCGAAATAAGAATCAAGACAAAGAACTCTCCACCGGACAGATGTGCGACAGAGAAAGATATCAAAAAGCAAAACACTCGCCACCGGACAAGTGTGCGACAAACATATAAAGAATAAAGAATGTAAGCATCAATGTAACGTAGAGAGTGTCTATATAAGCTCTCAAAGACTAGTAGGGAGACGCACACGTAGTTGGAGAGAGTACCCATAGGATATGTGTATACCCTAAGTCTTTCATTCAATAAAAGAGCATCGTCTCTATTTCCATTTCCATTCCAATTCCATTCCAGTTCTTAACATTATTCTTGCATTCTAATTCTCATAGCGTAAGAAATAGGCTTTAGCCTGAAGATAATAATTCTTGTACTATCATAGAGAAGGAAGATCTGTGTGTAACCTGTTACACCCCCAGTTCATTTTATCTTCATTGGTCGAGAGTCATCTCTCCCTTATCCTATCCTGGAGGCCGTCGTCCAAAAAAGTTCGATCAAGCAAAGAGTGCATAAGGACGAAGGGACATGAAGGCTATAGGATGATAAGGAGTTCGAGATCCGGAACGTCCAGGTCTAAGGATTACTTCTCTTAGAAATCGTTAAGAGAAGATCGACTGACGTTGAAGATAGAAGGAAGCGAGGTGGGCAACACAGGTATACAAACTATCTTGCTCTCTATGGTACTCAGAGTATTATTATCGTCTTGCTAGAAGCTAGTTTCTTATGCTATGAACTTGATTGTACGAAAACCATTTATTCAAAGAACCTTGTTTAAAATAAGTAATAGTCATAGACAAAATGATAAAGCTGAAAAAGCATACAACACCCATAAGGGTAGTTCGAGTATGTTTTTGAAGCATGATAACAGAATCAAAAAATTGTGCCAACGCAAAGTGGTATCAGAGCCAAGTAACAATCCAAAATATGAAGATGAAATCAAGTATGAACAAAACAAGTTAGAAGATTTAGATAATAACATATATGAAGCTTTAGATCTAGAATTTGAAGTAAACATTGAATAACATGTATAAGAAATTAGAAGTACATGTTCATGAAAACAATTCGAAAAACTTTCAAAAGATTCAAGAAATGATAGTAGAATTACCGAGAACAATGGAATATCTATATGAAAAACAAAATAATGAATGTATATCAAAAATAAATCTATTCCAAACAAGCAGAAATGAAATAAGCTTATGTCCTCTCAAGATAGAAGAAACAGATGACTTCAAAATAGAACAATTAGAAAACAAATATTTAGAAGCTGAAGCAGAAGAACTAGATAGTTTAAGTCAAGAAATTGTGAGATTAATGGAAAAAGTCCGAACTATAAACATGAAACCTATACAGGAAGAGACTTCTGGAAGTCAAGTAATCATGCATATTCCTACAACAGTCCCTAGCGGACAAGGTAGTAGAAATGAAACACCAGAACAACCAGGAGCTAGATACTGGTCAGATCCTAGCTTTAGAAGAAAACCTACTGATAGGAATAGATACGAAGGAATAAATTGGGCATCTGATAGAAGACCAAGAAATATTACTCTAGAAACCCAGTTGATTATATGAATCAAGAATATATTAGTGCGAACGAAATTTATTTAAATCTAAATTGTGTCAGAAATATTGACGAAGCTATAACAAGATGGGCAAAAGCCACATATTTATCAATAACATCACAGAGTTATGATATTGAAACAACATCAAGATTTTGTCATTTAACCTTCCAAGGAATCGTAGCAGATTGGTGGAAAGGATTAACTAATAACGATAAAGAAGCAGTAAAAGGAACAACAACCACATTAGCTCAAGTGGTAAATAACTATGAAAATGAATTACGAAGAGAATTTTTAGGAGAAACATGGAATGTAAATAGAGATGTAGAAAAAGAAAAAGAAAAACAGAGATTTATCTTTTTATTATATAATCTAAAATTTTGCAATATGTGTCGAATAGATGAATATATATGTAAATTTCAGGAATATTTCTATCAAATATATGATAGAACAGATAGAGAAAATGTTACCAGTAAAAGTCTACTAAATTTATTTTATACAAAAGTACCTGACCCTTGGGGATTTAAAGCAATGCAATTATATCCTCAATATATTGGACAACGAGCAGACACATTAGGAGGAAGAATAGAATTTCTAAAAATGAAATTAGAAGAATGGTGTGCAGAAGCTACACTAAGTAGAAAAACAAATAAAGTGGTAAAACAAGGACTTTGTTGTTCACAATTGACCCATCCAATAAATATAGGATGCGAGCCAATGAGGTACAATAGAAGAAATAAATATAAATTTAAAAAGAGAAAAAGGTTCAGATTTAAGCCAAAACCAAAATAAAAATACTATAGGAAAACAGAGGAATTATAATAAAAATACAAAGAAACCAAAAGAATGCAAATGCTTTATATGCCAAGAAATAGGACATTATGCCAATGAATGTCCAAAAAGAGGATCTAAGAAAATTAACCAAAAACAATTTGAAGAAGTTATAGAAGAAGAACTTTCTGAAATAGAAAACATTCAAGAATTTGTTCAAATAACAGACGACGAACAATCAGATGGATCGATCTATTATTTCTCAGACACAGAATCAGACTGAAGAAGAAATAATAGAAGAATATCAGGAAGAAGCAGAAAATTTCTTGCAAGAAGTATTAATAGATAGAAAATTATTCAATCGAATAAGAATTACCGAATTAAGATTGGAAAATTCTGATGGATTTAGAACATCACTTTTTGAAAAGATTACTCAAAGAAAACATATTTTCTATTATGGAATAACTAATAGAGAAATGCCTACGCAGATAGAATACACTAGAAATAGAATAAATATACCTTTACTTCGAAAGGAAGACCTGATGAGAAAAATGGAAAAGATAAAAGATAGATCTAAAATAGGATGGATTCACATAGGAGCTATTCAAATGATGATAAAAGCAACATTTAGAGAAGGAATAGATTCACCCATAAATGTTGTATTAATCGATAATAGAATTAATGATAGAAGAGATGCTACATTAGGAATATTACAGGGAAATCTTAGTCATCAAAAACTAATCTTTAATATTTATCCAAAGATAAGTGTAAATATTAGAGATAATAATATAAACAGAACCTTATGCCTAATACAAGATTTTCAAAGAACACACATACATAATAAGCTATGCTCTTAGCAACACACATCATTCTGAAAAATTTGAAGATAAATATATTATAATGCTTCCTAATATATTTAAAGATATAGGTAAAATCACAAAGCCAGACATAATTTCAGAAATAGACATACCAGAAAATATAAATATAGACGTCTCAGAAAAACCCTTGGCAACAGATAAAAAAATATAGACGTATATATATATATATATGTATATATATACATATATATATATATGTGTGTGTGTATATATATATATATATATATATACGTATATATATATATATATATATATATATATATGTGTGTGTGTGTGTATATATATATATATGTGTGTGTGTATATATATATATATATGTGTGTGTGTATATATATATATATATATATATACGTATATATATATATATATATATATATATATATATATATATATATATATATATATATACGTATATATATATATATATATATATATATATATATATATATATATATATATACATATATATATATATATATATATATATATATATATATATATATATATATACGTATATATATATATATATATATACGTATATATATATATATATATATATATATATATATATATATATATATATATGTATATATATATATGTATATATATATATACGTATATATATATACATATATATATATATATACGTATATATATATACGTATATATATATATACATATATATATATATACGTATATATATATACGTATATATATATATATATATACGTATATATATATATATATATATATATATATATATATATATATATATATACGTATATATATATATATATATATATATATATATATATATATATATATATATATATATATATATACGTATATATATATATATATATATATATATATATATATATATATATATACGTATATATATATATATATGTATATATATATATATACATATATATATATATACGTATATATATATATATATATATATATACATATATATATATATATATACGTATATATATATATATATATATATATATATATATATATATATACATATATATATATATATATACGTATATATATATATATATATATATATACGTATATATATATATATACGTATATATATATATATATATATATATATATATATATATATATATATATATATATATATATATATATATATATATATATATATATATATATATATATATATATATATATATATATATATATATATATATATATATATATATATATATGCTGTTTATTTGTTACCCGGCTGATATTTTTTCTTAGCTACCCGTTCCACGACATGGTGGCATCATTAGTAAATATTCAGCATTTCCCCCATCGCTTTAGGTGGCGCAGTAGCGAGCAAGCACAGGAGGCGGCGGACAAAGGCGAGAGAAGATGCCGGCTGGTCATGGGCTCCGATCTCACACCTGGGACCTCTTTGCGAGGCTGTTCCGTAAGAAGGGTTACATCCCGCTCACGACTTACCTCCGCACCTTCCACATCGGGGACTACGTCGACGTGTAGGTGAACGGTGCCATCCACAAGGGTATGCCACACAAGTTCTACCATGGGCGCACCGGGAAGGTCTGGAACGTCACCAAGCGCGCCATCGGTGTCGAGATCAACAAACAGGTTGGTAATAGAATCATTAGAAAGAGAATCCACGTCCGCGTGGAGCATGTGCAGCCTTCTCGCTGTGCAGAGGAGTTCCGCCATTGGAAGCTGCAGAACGACAAGCTCAAGGCAGAGGCCAAGGCCCGTGGAGAGGTCATTAGCACCAAGAGGCAGCCGGAGGGTCCCAAACCTGGATTCATGGTCGAGGGTGCTACACTTGTCCATAAGCAGGGTGGCAATCAACTAATTTTAGATAAAACCAGCAGGATGTTCTTGTAATTTAGTTTATGAGGCTTTCCTGTAAATACGACAGAGTGACCAAAGTGAATTCTTGGATTGCTTAAGTGGTTTGAAGCTTGAGATTTTTTTCTTGGCTTTCTTGTAATTCCCAGAAAGCAACTGAATGCAGAGATTGAAAGGCTGAAGTCAATAGACAGATTCCCTCATTGCTAAGTGCACATTACATGCTTGAAAAAATGATCGTATGTACTGTATATATATGCTATAATTTCTATAAATTGGTACTATGGTTCATGATTCATGATTCATGAAGGTGTATTTTACTGCTTTCTGTCAGCTAGTGTCAACTTATGAGCGATTCAAGTTTAACTTTTCTTGAGGATACGCGTCTCCCTCTCCAAGTTGGCATCCATCACCTTCTCTAGCATAAACTTGGATTTTGAATCCAGCTCAAAAGTAACACTAAGGCCCTCAAAAGTAACACGTGGTTATTAAAACTAACTTATTAGATACTGAAAGTAATAACAAATGTAGGTAATAGTTTTCTTAAGGTTTGATGAGCCACGATCAACCCAATGATATGTATATTCATATCATTATTATAATATTTTTACATGTATATGACTTTTGACATTAAAATGTAACTAGGTGACTAAGATATGAACCTCAAACGTCATATGAACAATTTACATTATATCAAGATGTTGTTTATGATTGAGTATGTATTCATGGAAACAAATTGAATCACAAAACTAACTATCTGACATCGAAAGTAATACCAGGACTCAAAAAATAACTATATGGTATAAAAAGTATCTGTCTGACACTAAAAGTAACTATCTAATGATGAAAGTGACATCAAGACACAAAAAGAAACTATATGGTATAAAATGTAATAATGTGAAATTCAAAGTAACCATGTGATATGAAATGTAACTATTTTGTATAAATTGTAGTCATATGATATACAAAGTAACTATGTTACTTTCTTGATTTTTTCCTATGAAATTGGCTTTATATATTGTTGCTTCTATGAATTTATTTAATTTTTGAGTGGCTTTTGGAATACATACATTTTTGGATTAGTACAATTTTTTTCATGGTTTGTTTAGTGTACTCACAAAATGTCAGTTTTTGCTACTATGCCATACACTGGAAGAGTTACGTTTTGGTCACTGGAGTTACTTTTTATATCGACACAGATACTCTCAGTGTTCTCGCAGTTACTCTCAGTGTTATCATAGTTACTCTCAGTGCTATCAGAGTTACTCTTAGTGTTCTCTCAGTTACTCCTTAGTGCTGTCACAAATACTCTCAGTGTTCTCGCAGTTACTCTCAGTGTTATCATAGTTACTCTCAGTGCTATCAGAGTTACTCTTAGTGTTCTCTCAGTTACTCCTTAGTGCTGACACATATACTCTCAGTGTTCTCGCATTTACTCTCAGTGTTATCATAGTTACTCTCAGTGGTATCAGAGTTACTCTTAGTGTTCTCTCAGTTACTCCTTAGTGCTGTCACAGATACTCTCAGTGTTCTCACAGTTACTCTCAGTGTTATCATAGTTACTCTCAGTGCTATCAGAGTTACTTTTAGTGTTCTCTCAGTTACTCCTTAGTGTTGTCACAGATACTCTCAGTGTTCTCGCAGTTACTCTCAGTGTTATCATAGTTACTCTCAGTGCTATCAGAGTTACTCTTAGTGTTCTCTCAGTTACTCCTTAGTGCTATCATAGATACTCTCAGTGTTCTCGTAGTTACTCTCAGTGTTATCATAGTTACTCTCAGTGCTATCAGAGTTACTCTTAGTGTTCTCTTCCTTAGTGCTGTCATAGATACTCTCAGTGTTCTCACAGTTACTCTCAGTGTTATCATAGTTACTCTCAGTGTTTCTACCAGTTACTCTCGGTGCTATCAGAGTTACTCGCAGTGCTATCTGAGTTACTCTTAGTGTTCTTATAGTTACTCTTAGTGTTCTTACAGTTACCCTTAGTGTTCTTATAATTACTTTATGAGATCATCACTCTTCCTATATTTTGACTTGTGTTTGGAGTCTATTGTTGTGTTACCTTAGTGTTCTTATAATTACTTGGTATCTATTGTTGTGTTTGGAATCTATTGGTACAGAAAATCATACATAATCTTGGGAGAAGCAAATACATCACTATGGTTCAGCTAGTAGAAGTGTTGACATCCTGAGTATTTCACAATCAGGAGTCGACTAGGAAAGTGTTTGCACCTGTATTGCTGCTTGGATAGAGTGCACAACACAATTTGAGAAAGTAACTTCTTACATTAGTTAAATTATATCCAATGAATACAATTGCATGTCGTTGAACACACAATAGAATATATTCTTAACTATGGCTAGTAGTTGATGTAGCCTTTTCAAACACAATGAAATTACCCATGTAGAAGTCAATCAAGATATTGACCACTAGTACACGATGCTTGTATGGACAAACTAGAAAGGAATAGACAATCAAATACTTAGAATGCATATTGTTTTTCATATACTTTTCCAATTTGAAATATGATGGATCTACAATATTGCATTGCAAAATTCTAGAATGTTGTTTCCACAGAAATACATATACAATTTTGTAGTTCATCTAGGCAAAATAACAAACAGTTTAAGTACAACTAGGATGAAGAACTAGTACAGCCGCTCACAACCATAGACATCACTGACACTGCTATCAACATGAATCTTAGCAGGGACTGATATTCTCAGTGAGCCAAACAACATGAGTATATTTCATTTATTTTTGGTCAATTCCTCATGAGTTTTTCTCCCTACACAGAGAATGGATGTTGCAAATCAAACCCAGCAATTTGTAGCTATTCAATAACAACAGAGATGCCTTATCCATGGACACCAACAATGTTCCACCCCATATTCTCATTTGTGATGGCGATCATCCTTTCAACCATACCACCAGAAGCATGAGGAATCTGCAACGCTTTTGGGGCCGCCATGAACTCACCATACTGATAATCCACCATGAACTCAACGCTTTCGGGGCCGCCTACACTGATCAAT
>OY856410.1:428958205-429000705 GCA_963693085.1 Alisma plantago-aquatica | reverse complement strand
AGGAAATTATAGAAGAAGAACTTTCTGAGATCGAAAATATTCAAGAATTTGTCCAAACAACTGATGATGAGAAATCCAATGGATCAATCTATTATTTCTCAGAAACAGAATCAGACTGAAGAAGAAATAATAGAAGAATATCAGGAAGAAGCAAGAAATTTCTTGCAAGAAATATTAATAGATAGAAAACTATTTCATAGGATAAGAAACACCGAATTAAGATTAGAAAATTCTGATGGATTTAAAACATCAATTTTTGAGAAAATTACCCAAAGAAAACATATTTTTTATTACGGAATAACTAATAGAGAAATGCCTATGCAAATAGAATATACTAGAAATAGAATAAATATACCTTTATCACGAAAAGAAGATTTAATGAGAAAAATGGAAAAAATAAAAGATAGATCTAAAATAGGATGGATTCACATAGGAGCTATTCAAATGATGATTAAAGCAACTTTTAGGGAGGGAATAGATTCACCTATAAATATTGTATTAATGGATAATAGGATTAATGATAGAAGAGATGCTACATTAGGAATATTACAAGGAAATCTTAGTCATCAGAAACTAATCTTTAATATTTATCCAAAGATAAGTGTAAATATTAGAGATAATAATATAAATAGAACCTTAAGTTTAATACAGGATTTTCAAAGAACAGAATTTATGAAAAAAGGATCCATTCCTTATTCGATAATGTATATAATAAGCTATGCTCTTAGTAATACACGTCACTCTGAAAAATTTGAAGATAAAGATATTATAATGCTTCCAAATATATTTAAAGACATAGGAAAAATTACTAAGCGAGAGATAATATCAGAAATAGAAATACCAGAAAACATAAACATAGATGTTTCAGAGAAACCCCTAGTAACAGATAATAAAATCCCAAGAAGATTACGATATGAGGGAAATCAATTACAATTAACAAATGGAGATAGAATAGAAGAAGCTAGAGCAAGCACAGATAGATATAACAGAAGATTACGACCAATATTAAGAAATTTGCCAAGAACGACAAGTTTAAAAATTTTAGCAGATAATAGAAATGCTAGAAATTATAAATTATATGGACAATATTTCAATGGAAAAGAATGGAATATGACTACAATATTAATAGATTCAGCGGCAGGAGCTTCATTTATTCAACAGGGAATTATACCTTATTTAGAAAAAATACCCATAGGATCACCTTATGCATATATGAATTTTGATGGACAAGAATATGAAATTACACATCAGGCGATTGTTCCAATTGAAATACAAGATATAAAAATTGATATTACACTTTATGTACAATCAGATAGTCGTAATGACGACATAGAAATTATACTAGGAATGAGTGCATTACAACAAATGGAACCATTTTCTCTACAAAGGGAAGGACTATATTTTACATATAATAACCAAGAATATTTTTGGAAAAAAGACAATGAGTAGTATATATAGTGTCTACATAGTAGTAGGAATTTTATATGAGTAATATAAAACAGAATATTTTCATGCATTCATAGACACAGGTGCAGGAACTTGCATCGCGCGCAGACAATGTTTTCCTGAAAAATATATCACAACACTACCTACGTTATATGGAAAATATTTTACGGGAAAAAGACATGAATTAACTCATGGAGTTAAAAACCCTAAAATTATTTTAGGAAATTATATAATTATATGTCCACCATTCTATACTCCTGAATATGCGCAACAAGATATATTATTAGGAAATAACTTCACACAAAAATTTAAATTATATATACAACATCAAAATTATATTCAGTTATTAACACCATGTGATCATTGGATTACAGTAAAAAGAGTATAAAAAGCATATAAAAGAAACAAATTTAATTTTCGCAGCAAACGTGATGATTATATTACAAATAAAAAACAACCAATAACAGGGAGAATCATTGCACAACTCAATATACAAGATATTGAGACATTATTTGAAAAGAACTATAGTGATAATCCATTAACCCTTTGGAATATCAGTCAAGAATGAGCTACAATCGAACTAATTGATGAAAATAAAATAATCAGAGTAAAACCCATGAGATATAATCCTGTTGATATTAACACGCAAGAATCATCTCAAGTTCTTTGATACATTAACCCATGAGATATAATCCTGTTGATATAATTTCCTAAAATAATTTTAGGGTTTTTAACTCCATGAGTTAATTCATGTCTTTTTCCCGTAAAATATTTTCCATATAACGTAGGTAGTGTTGTGATATATTTTTCAGGAAAACATTCTCTGCGCGCGATGCAAGTTCCTGCACCTGTGTCTATAAATGCATGAAAATATTCTGTTTTATATTACTCATATATAATTCCTGCTACTATGTAGACACTATATATACTACTCATTGTCTTTTTTCCAAAAATATTCTTCGTTATTATATGTAAAATATAGTCCTTCCCTTTGTAGAGAAAATGGTTCCGTTTGTTGTAATGCACTCATTCCTAGTATAATTTCTATGTCATCATTACGACTATCTGATTGTACATAAAGCGTAATATCAATTTTTATATCTTGTATTTCAATTGGAACAATGGCCTGATGTGTAATTTCATATTCTTGTCCATCAAAATTCGTATATGCATAAGGTGATCCTATGGGTATTTTTTCTAAATAAGGTATCATTCCCTGTTGAATAAATGAAGCTCCTGTCCCCGAATCTATTAATATTGTAGTCATATTCCATTCTTGTCCATTGAAATATTTTCCATATAATTTATAATTTCTAGCATTTCTATTATCTGCTAAAATTCTTAAACTTGTCGTTCTTGGCAAATTTCTTAATATTGGTCGTAATCTTCCGTTATATCTATCTGTGCTTGCTCTTGCTTCTTCTATTCTATCTCCATTTGTTAATTGTAATTGATTTCCCTCATATCGTAATCTTCTTGGGATTTTATTATTTGTTACTAGGGGTTTCTCTAAAACATCTATGTTTATGTTTTTTGGTATTTCTATTTCTGATATTATCTCTGGCTTAGTAATTTTTCCTATGTCTTTAAATATATTCGGAAGCATTATAATATCTTTATCTTCAAATTTTTTAGAGTGATGTGTATTACTAAGAGCATAGCTTATTATATACGTTATCGAATAAGGAATGGATCCTTTTTTCATAAATTTTGTTCTTTGAAAATCCTGTATTAAACTTAAGGTTCTATTTATATTATTATCTCTAATATTTACACTTATCTTTGGATAAATATTAAAGATTAGTTTCTGATGACTAAGATTTCCTTGTAATATTCCTAACATAGCATCTCTTCTATCATTAATCCTATTATCCATTAATACAATATTTATAGGTGAATCTATTCCTTCCCTAAAAGTTGCTTTAATCATCATTTGAATAGCTCCTATGTGAATCCATCCTATTTTAGATCTATCTTTTATTTTTTTCATTTTTCTCATTAAATTGTCTTTTCGTAATAAAGGTATATTTATTCTATTTCTAGTATATTCTATTTGCATAGGCATTTCTCTATTAGTTATTCCGTAATAAAAAATATGTTTTCTTTGGGTAATTTTCTCAAAAATTGATGTTTTAAATCCATCAGAATTTTCTAATCTTAATTCGGTGTTTCTTATCCTATGAAATAGTTTTCTATCTATTAATACTTCTTACAAGAAATTTCCTGCTTCTTCCTGATATTCTTCTATTATTTCTTCTTCAGTCTGATTCTGTGTCTGAGAAATAATAGATTGATCCATTGGATTGCTCATCATCAGTTGTTTGGACAAATTCTTGAATATTTTCGATCTCAGAAAGTTCTTCTTCTATAATTTCCTCGAATTGCTTTTGATTAATCTTCTTAGATCCTCTTTTTGGACATTCATTATCATAATGTCCTATTTCTTGACATATAAAACATTTACATTCTTTTGGTTTCTTTTTATTATAATTTTTTTTCTTCTGTAATATTTTTGTTTCGGTTTAGGTTTAAAGCCAAACCTTTTCCTTTTCTTGAATTTATATTTGTTTCTTCTATTGTACCTCATTGGTTCACATCCTATGGTTATTGGATGAGTTAATTGGGAAAAACAAAGTCCTTGTTTTACTACTTTATTTGTTTTTCTACTTAGTGTTGCTTCTGTGCACCATTCTTCTAATTTGATTCTTAAAAATTCTATTCATCCTTCTAATGTATCTGCTCTTTGTCCGATGTATTGGGGATATAATTGCATCACTTTAAATCCCCATGGGTAGGGTACCTTGGTATAAAATAAATTTAATAAATTGTTGCTGGTAACATTTTCTTTATCCGTTCAGTCATATATTTTATAAAAATATTCCTGAAATTTACATATATATTCATCAATTCGGCACATATCACACAGTTTTAAGTTATATAATAAAAAGATAAATCTCGGTTTTTCTTTTTCTTTTTCTGTGTCTTTATTTACATTCCACGTTTCTCCTAAAAATTCTCTTCTTAATTTTTTTTCATAGTTGTTTACTACTTGAGCTAATGTGGTTGATGTTCCTTTTACTGCTTCTTTATCGTTGTCAGTTAATCCTTTCCACCAATCTGCTATGATTCCTTGGAAGGTTAAATGACAAAATCTTGATGCCATTTCAATATCATAACTTTGTGATGTAACTGATAAATATGTGGCTTTTTCCCATCTTGTTATGGCTTCATCTATATTTCTTACACAATTTAAATTTAAATAAATTCCATTAGCACTAATATATTCTTGATTCATATAATCAACTGGGATTTCTATAGCAATATTACTTGGTCTTCTATCAGATGCCCAATTTATTCCTTCGTATCTATTTCTATCAGAAGGTTTTCTTCTAAAGCTAGGATCTGACCAGTATCTCGCCCCTGGTTGTTCTGGTGTTTCATTTCTACTGCCTTGTCCGCTAGGGACTGTTGTAGGAATAGGCATGGTTACTTGACTTCCAGAACTTTCTCCCTGTAGTGGTTTCATGTTTACCGTTCTAACTTTTTCCATTAATCTTACTATTTCTTGACTTAGTCTATCTAATTCTTCTACTTCGACTTCTAAGTATCTATTTTCTAATTGTTCGATTTTAAAGTCGTCTGTTTCTTCTATCTGAAGAGGACATAAACTTATTTCGTTTCCACTTGTTTGGAATAGGTTTATTTTTGATAAACATTCGTTATTTTGTTTTTCACACAAATATTCCATTGTTCTTTGTAATTCTACTATCATTTCTTGGATTTTCTGAAAGTTTTTCGAATGGTTTTCATGAACCTGTACTTCTAGTTTCTTATACATATTATTCAATATTAACTTCAAATTCCAGATCTAAAGCTTCGTATATGTTATTATCTTCTAAATCGTTAAATTCATTCTTTAAAATTTTATCTTTGAGTTTTGGATCGTTGCATGGCTCTGATACCACTTCGTTGGTGCAGAAATTTTTGATTCTGTTATCATGCTTTGAAAACATACTCGAACAGCCCTTATGGGTGTTGTATGCTTTCTTAGCTTTTTCACTTTGTCTACAATGATTACATTTACATTTTTTAGATTGGATTCTTAATATCTTCTCCCTTATACTACGAGGTTTTCTCATACTTAAATTCATAGTGTAAGAAACTAGCATCCAGAAAGAAGACGATAACACTCTGAGTATCATAGATAGCAAGAGAATCTGTATACTTGTGTTGCCCACCTCGCTTCCTCTTATCTTCAATCGCCAGCCGATCTTCTCTTAACGATTTCTAAGAGAAGTACTCCTTAGACTTCGACGTTCCGGATCTCAGACTCCTCATCATCCTATAGCCTTCATGTCCTTGTGTCCTTATGCACTCTTTTGCTTGGTCGGACTTCTGGACTATGGCCTCCGGGATGAAATAAGGGAGAGATAACTCTCGACCGATGAAGATAGAAAGAACTGTGGGTGTAACAGGTTACACACTATCTTTCCTACTCTATGATAGTACAAGGATTATAATCTTCAAGCTGCAGCTTGCTTCCTACACTTATGGAATTAACACGCAAGAATCATCTCAAGAACTTGAAATGGAATCTGGAATAGAATTAGGGAAGCGAGACTCTGCTCTTTTTATTGCAAGACTTTAATGTACATACATGGCTACCTTTGGGACTCTCTCCAACTACGAGTGCCCCTACTACTATCCCTCGAGAGTTTATATAGAGACTCTCTCGGTTACATTACATTGATGTTTCTCTTTTTTCTTTACATGGTTGTCGAACACTTGTCCGGTGGCGAGCGTTCTTCTTTTTGAAATCTTTCTCCAACGTACATTTGTCCGGTGGAGGGTTCTTTGTCGCTTTTTGCTTCTTGCCAGTGTCTTCTTACGTCATTGATGACGTGTCTTCTTCTAGAATGCTTTTTATCGGCTTGTGCTGCTGTGGCTGTCTCTTTCCATCTTATCTTGACATGTGGGACATATTTTCCCCTCATGTCTTCTGAGTTGGCAAAATATTTGCTGACATCTGCCGCTTGATCTGATTTGTCCGGTTTCTATTCTTTTTAGAAACCTTTCTAAATTAATTTTGTAGAGGTGTTAGTTCTTCTTGTATTGGATAGAATGATTGTGTTATCCGAAGCCTTATGAAGCCAACTTCGGTTTTCATTAATTAATTTTTCCAGTACTTGGCAAAGGATTTTTAATCCTAATGCCCTTCTTGTTTCAACAAATTCCTTATTAACCTTGTTTTCTTCAAATTCTTTTCTGTAATCTGCGTCAATCTCTTTGACGTATTCTGGGGAGGATACTCCAATTTGAATGCAGTGTATTGGACTAAATTTCTTTAATTTTTCCCAGTCCTCCGATGCTGAGAAAATCATGATATAAATGTCACTAGTAGGTTTTACTAGTGGACTATTGTTTTTGAATTCCCTGACTGATCTGGCAATATCTTGGGGCAGTCCTTGTATTTCCCCAAGATCTTGTCTTAGATATATTAAATTCACTGCTCCGATTCTGAAACAATCTCTGATGATTCTTGGATCAGCTCCTTTATCAAAGTTAATTCTGGGATATATTCCCATATGATCTGGAACACACGTTTCTGTTGTTTTGAGATTGTAAGCAATCTCTAATAAGGTTCTATATTCATTTTCATTTTTTGTTAAGAACTCTGCAACGCTCAATTGCAGGTCATATTCCTGCTCATTCTGAGATACCCAGAATTTAAATATCCTTTCGGGCATCAATTTGATATTATCCGTTGTATTGCGGTGTTCTTTCTCCGAAGAGATTGTATTTTCCGCGGTTAAGCAGGAGCTATTTTCTGAAGAACTAGCAGTTTGGAAACTGCTTCTTGCAACTTGGCTATTATCTTTCTCCGTGGAGATAATATTTTCAGCTGTGAAGCTGGTCTTTGCAGTTTTAAAGCTGATTTCTTTTGCCATCAGGCTTGTATTTTCAGTAGTTTTTCCAACAGAATCAAAAATCTGAAGGGATATATCTACTGGCCTTTTACCTGTCATTTTATCCGTCCTTTCTGATCCTTTTTGTCGAATCTCCCTTCTGAAGTGGTTTAAATCTGCAATTATTCCTGCAATGTCTTGTTTACTTTCTTCTATATTATCAATAATTTTATCTTGCCTCTGGATCATCTCTACTAATTCTACATAATTTTCTTGTAACAAATTACAATTTCTCTACAGTCGAGCTTCTAATTCTGCAAGTTTTTTGTCAACCTACTCCATTGTATTCTCTTGATAAGAAATCTTCAAGAACGTTAGTTTCTCCTTTAATAATTTCTATATGAAAAATATATTCTGCAAATAATGTTTGCCATCTACTTAGTCTTTTATATTCTGGTGTAGATGGTAGATTATTTTTAATAAATGCTTTTACTTGGGTGTCTACTCGTACTAGGAATTTTTTAGGTAATAAAAAATAGGAAAATTTCTTAATTCCCTTTTTTAATGCTAATAATTCTTTTTTGTTTGAGTGATATCTTTTCTCTGTATATGTAAATGTTCTTGACGTATATCTGCATACTTTTTCCTTTTGTTCATCTTTCTTTTTAAGACTGCTCCCCAAAACTCTTCTGAGGCATCAGTTTCTTTCTATGTCGTCATTACGCCTATCTGATTGTACATAAAGCGTAATATCAATTTTTATATCTTGTATTTCAATTGGAACAATGGCCTGATGTGTAATTTCATATTCTTGTCCATCAAAATTCGTATATGCATAAGGTGATCCTATGGGTATTTTTTCTAAATAAGGTATCATTCCCTGTTGAATAAATGAAGCTCCTACCCCTGAATCTATTAATATTTTAGTCATATTCCATTCTTGTCCATTGAAATATTTTCCATATAATTTATAATTTCTAGCATTTCTATTATCTGCTAAAATTCTTAAACTTGTCGTTCTTGGCAAATTTCTTAATATTGGTCGTAATCTTCCGTTATATCTATCTGTGCTTGCTCTAGCTTCTTCTATTCTATCTCCATTTGTTAATTGTAATTGATTTCCCTCATATCGTAATCTTCTTGGGATTTTATTATCTGTTACTAGGGGTTTCTCTGAAACATCTATGTTTATGTTTTCTGGTATTTCTATTTCTGATATTATCTCTGGCTTAGTAATTTTTCCTATGTCTTTAAATATATTCGGAAGCATTATAATATCTTTATCTTCAAAATTTTCAGAGTGATGTGTATTACTAAGAGCATAGCTTATTATATACGTTATCGAATAAGGAATGGATCCTTTTTTCATAAATTTTGTTCTTTGAAAATCATGTATTAAACTTAAGGTTCTATTTATATTATTATCTCTAATATTTACACTTATCTTTGGATAAATATTAAAGATTAGTTTCTAATGACTAAGATTTCCTTGTAATATTCCTAACGTAGCATCTCTTCTATCATTAATCCTATTATCCATTAATACAATACTTATAGGTGAATCTATTCCTTCCCTAAAAGTTGCTTTAATCATCATTTGAATAGCTCCTATGTGAATCCATCCTATTTTAGATCTATCTTTTATTTTTTCATTTTTCTCATTAAATCTTCTTTTCGTAATAAAGGTATATTTATTCTATTTCCAGTATATTATATTTGCATAGGCATTACTCTATTAGTTATTCCGTAATAAAAAATATGTTTTCTTTGGGTAATTTTCTCAAAAATTGATGTTTTAAATCCATCAGAATTTTCTAATCTTAATTCGATGTTTCTTATCCTATGAAATAGTTTTCTATCTATTAATACTTCTTGCAAGAAATTTCCTGCTTCTTCCTGATACTCTTCTATTATTTCTTCTTCAGTCTGATTCTGTGTCTGAGAAATAATAGATTGATCCATTGGATTGCTCATCATCAGTTGTTTGGACAAATTCTTGAATATTTTCGATCTCAGAAAGTTCTTCTTCTATAATTTCCTCGAATTGCTTTTGATTAATCTTCTTAGATCCTCTTTTTGGACATTCATTAGCATAATGTCCTATTTCTTGACATATAAAACATTTACATTCTTTTGGTTTCTTTTTATTATAATTTTTCTTTCTTCTGTAATATTTTTGTTTCGGTTTAGGTTTAAATCCAAACCTTTTCCTTTTCTTGAATTTATATTTGTTTCTTCTATTGTACCTCATTGGTTCAGATCCTATCGTTATTGGATGAGTTAATTGGGAACAACAAAGTCCTTCTTTTACTACTTTATTTGTTTTTCTACTTAGTGTTACTTCTGCACACCATTCTTCTAATTTCGTTCTTAAAAATTCTATTCGTCCTCCTAATGTATCTGCTCTTTGTCCAATGTATTGGGGATATTATTGCATCGCTTTAAATCCCCATGGGTTGGGTACCTTGGTATAAAATAAATTTAATAAACTCTTGCTGGTAACATTTTCTTTATCCGTTCTATCATATATTTTATAAAAATATTCCTGAAATTTACATATATATTCATCAATTCGGCACATATCACAGAGTTTTAAGTTATATAATAAAAAGATAAATCTCTATTTTTCTTTTTCTTTTTCTGTGTCTTTATTTACATTCCACGTTTCTCCTAAAAATTCTCTTCTTAATTCGTTTTCATAGTTGTTTACTACTTGAGCTAATGTGGTTGATGTTCCTTTTACTGCTTCTTTATCGTTGTCAGTTAATCCTTTCCACCAATCTGCTACGATTCCTTGGAAGGTTAAATGACAAAATCTTGATGCCGTTTCAATATCATAACTTTGTGATGTAACTGATAAATATGTGGCTTTTACCCATCTTGTTATGGCTTCATCTATATTTCTTACACAATTTAAATTTAAATAAATTCCGTTAGCACTAATATATTCTTAATTCATATAATCAACTGGGGTTTCTATAGCAATATTACTTGGTCTTCTATCAGATGCCCAATTTATTCCTTCATATCTATTTCTATCAGTAGGTTTTCTTCTAAAGCTAGGATCTGACCAGTATCTCACCCCTGGTTGTTCTGGTGTTTCATTTCTACTGCCTTGTCCACTAGGGACCGTTGTAGGAATAGGCATGGTTACTTGACTTCCAGAACTTTCTCCCTGTTGTGGTTTCATGTTTACCGTTCTAACTTTTTCCGTTAATCTTACTATTTCTTGACTTAGACTGTCTAATTCTTCTACTTCGGCTTCTAAGTATGTATTTTCTAATTGTTCGATTTTAAAGTCGTCTGTTTCTTCTATCTGAAGAGGACATAAACTTATTTCGTTTCCACTTGTTTGGAATAGGTTTATTTTTTATAAACATTCGTTATTTTGTTTTTCATACAAATATTCCATTGTTCTTTGTAATTCTACTATCATTTCTTGGATTTTCTAAAAGTTTTTCGAATGGTTTTCATGGACATGTACTTCTAGTTTCTTATACATATTATTCAATATTAACTTCAAATTCCAGATCTAAAGCTTCGTATATGTTATTATCTTCTAAATCGTTAAATTCATTTTTCAAAATTTTATCTTTGAGTTTTGGATCGTTGCATGGCTCTGATACCACTTCGTTGGTGCAGAAATTTTTGATTCTGTTATCATGCTTTGAAAACATACTCGAACAGCCCTTATGGGTGTTGTATGCTTTCTTAGCTTTTTCACTATCTACAATGATTACATTTACATTTTTTAGATTGGATTCTTAATATCTTCTACCTTATACTTGATAACCTTCCATTTTGTGACGTTATCTTATTAGTTCTCGTTAATTTTCCATACTCTTTCTTAGATAAATTAGATAGAATCATTAACTTTTTACTTTATTGCTGATATACCAATAAACTAACTTCTCTTCTTTATCATTACAGGAAAATACAAAAAAATTACAAAGACTCCATACGGTCCCAAGACCGCATGAAGGTCATACGGTCCCAAGACCGCATGAAGGCCATACGGTCCCAAGACCTCATGAAGGCCATACGGTCCCAAGACTGCATGAAGGTCATACGGTCCCAAGACCGCATGAAGGTCATACGGTCCCAAGACCGCATGAAGGGCATACGGTCCCAAGACCGCATGAAGGCCATACGGTCCCAAGACCGCATGAAGGCCATGCGGTCCCAAGACCGCATGAAGGTCATACGGTTCCAAGACCGCATAAGACTAAACGATCTCAGAGACCGCATAAAGGCAAACGGTTTGAGAACCCCAAACGGTTTCAAGACCGTTTGGGCTCAACTTAAGCCTATAAATAAGACCCCAAGGGTCACCTCAAAAGGGGAAGAATTCTCAGACGCCAAAAGGCTGCCCAAATCATTCCAGAGCTCCTGCCACTTCCATCCTCTGCCCTGAGGCTGTCAATCTGAGATCCATACTCCATCCTGAAGCTGCTTTCTCCTTCTTCGCCAAGAAGGTGGGAAGAGGAGACCTCCTCATCGTGCAACCTACGAAGACTGGTGGATCATTTCTCTCTCTCCCCAAGGAGTTGACTTTCCCCCCTCCTTTGTGGGTATGATGCTCTCTCTCTCTCTTCTCGCCTCCTTCTTGGTCCTAGTCATGAGGGAGTAGTCTTCTTCACTAGGGTGCGGGGAGTAGCCCCGCTACCCATACTTTCATATCATGTAAAATGTAATCCTTAGGTTGTAATAGAGAGTTCTTATCTTTGTTAGTTCGACGTCAAATGATTAACGAATGCATGTTGCTTGATCTCCAACTTGTGTTATCCTTTATCTTTTAGTATGAATTGTCTATGTTTGTACTATTAGATTCGAAACTTGTTTGCATGTTGGTTCTTGGTGCATGTATCCACCATGCATCTGTTTCGGTATCCAGAAGTGTATCTCAAGAAGTGGAGTAAACTCACTATCATGCGTTGCACTTTCATACTATGAAATGGAATCAGTTGACGTATGGAAGTGCAACCTTGGTATGTCGAGGAACACACTTTGTGAGGGGAATGATGCAAAGTAATGTGACCATTTGTTCGGAAATGGCTGGCGTTGCAACATTCCCGCACTTCTCGTAGCTAGATTATCCGAAAGGAGGCTAGGTCTACAAGGATACTAACTAACCAAACTCTTTTTGCAGGTTAAGTTTTGCTTTGCATGTGTTGATCAATGTGTAGTGGCGGTGAAAAACCGATTACACCCTAGTGATCTTTCATCATTGTTAACAATCTAGATTTACTTGCTTTCTTTACTTTACTTGCACTTAGCTTAAAAACAACCCAATCAACCTTTTGATCTAAATACCAACTATTGAGTGATTAAGTGAAATTCAAACATTTTCCGTCTTGTTGGAAACAACAAGATCGTTGTCTCGAGGATTCGACCCTTAACTATACTGCGATAAGACTTCCACGTATCCTAGCATACGCGGGTGGAGTTTTAACTTAGTATAAGCAAGGATAAACTTAGAGATCTTCTATCTCTAGGATTTTTAGTGGTGCACGCAACTCCACGTAAGTGGAGGCTCCATCAAAAATTGGCGCCGTTGTCGGGGACAACGGAACGTTCTAATTTTGTTTAGTACCTTGTTAGTTGGTTAGGATTTTTCACTTTCTTTTAACCATTACTCCAAATCTTCTTGATTTCTTTGTTTCTCTTCATCATCTAAACATGTGAATTTCCTTCTACTCAGGTAGAAGACGTGTATGCAAACTCCGCATCACATCAGATTCTCCCCTGAACCAGAGTACGACTCTGAGGTAGAAAGAAGTTTCCATCGAAAGATTAGACTTAATCGCCAAAGAGCCAGACAGATGGCTGAGGAGAAATGCCTCGTTGCAGAAAGAGTCAACGCCGCCATAGCCGCACAACGAGCACAACTCATTGCCAAGATTTGAGCTGAGGAACAAGCCCGCATCCAAGTTGAGAACGTTGCTGCTCAATTAGCGCTAAGAAACAAGCAACTTCGGGACTACACAGTCCCAAAGAATTATGAAGATGATCACCCAGTCCGACCACTGATTATTAACATACCAAGCTTTGAAATCCGGACGCAATGGATCCAGATCATGCAAGGCATCTCTTTCTCTGGAGGACCTGGAGACGATTGCATGGATCATCTTAAGAGATTCAAGTCACTCTGCCGCATTGTACCTCAAGCGGGAGTTGCCATGGAGGCAATAATGTTACACATCTTTCACTTCACCTTATATGAAAGATCACTAAGTTGGTACAATGCTTTAGATAGGCACCCTATCATCACTACTTGGACCCCCTTAGAAGAAAAGTTCCTTGAGAAATTCTTTCCACCTTCACTAACCTATGAGATCAGGGGACAGATTAACCACTTTGCCCAACTACACGGAGAAACACTTGCGGAAGCTTGGGAAAGATTCAAAGAACTTCTGAGAAAGTGCCCTCATCATGGCATATCTCAAAATCAACTAATAGAAACATTCTATAGAGGAGTAAGTGATGATATCAAGCAATTTTTAGACTCCTCATCTGGAGGAAACTTTATGAGAAAGAACTATGAAGATGCCTGGAATATAGTTACGTTAGGGGCCGAGAACCAATCCAATTGGGGAAGGTCGTCTAACCAATCTAAGGGAGTCCTTAAAGTCTACAAGGCTAAAGAATCCATGGAACTCAAGGACATTGCAGAAGCCCTAAAGACTATTGCTACTAAGAAACAAGCTCTTGAAACTTCTTTTGGAGAATACGACAAGAAGAAAAGCTCCCAGTTTCAACAAGTAAAAGCAGCTACTGGAACTTGCGAAGCTTGTCATGCATCTGATCATCCCACATTATCATGTGGTCTGTTATACAATGTTATGATGGATGTACAACCACCAGTGCCGCAATATGAACCCATTATTGAACATCCCGAGGACCAAATTCCAGAGCAAGTTAACTCCATTCACTCAATACCTGGCCAGGTGTATTACAATCCAGACAAACCAAGAAACCACCCTGGTTTTCAATACGGGAATCATGTAGGGACTGCCAATCCACAACAACAGACACAAGGTGGATCTTTCAATAGACAACCACCAGGATTTCAGAATAACTTCAACCAAAATCAAGGGAATTATAGAAATGGGTTCCAACGATCCAATTATCCTAGGAATCCCTCTTACCAATATACCCCTCAAGGACTGCACCCACAGCTGCAACAACCTCAGTTGCAGCAGCCACAACAACCACAGTTAACAGCACCCCCACAACAACCACAAGGGCAACAAGTCACTCAATATCAACAGAGGAGTGCCCCTCCCCAACCATATGATGAAATTTCTTTGATTAGACAGATGCTACAGTCTCAGCAAACCATGCTTGCAAACCAACAAGCTCAACAAAAGGCTGTGGAGGCCCAATTAGCATAGATTGCTGCTCAGTTAAAACCACCAGCAGGTACCTTAGCTGGGCAACGAGAGGCAAACCCAAGGCATGACCAAAATAGACCTGAGCAACTGAATGCTGTCACCATAAGGTCTGGTCGTGTCCTTCCTGATACCACTAGAATCATCCATGATGATGATGATGTAGTTGTTCTTTCCCCAACAGAAAGCTCAACCAATGAAAAGGAAAAACCTACTACAACTACTGAAAGATAAAAACAAAAGGAACCAATGCCAGAAGTTCCACCCAGAATTCCTTATCCGGACAGGCTGAAAGGAACCAAAATGGACACTAGGTTCCAGAAATTCAAAGAAGCTATGAAGAAACTATACATTTATATACCATTCCTCGATGCTCTTTCCAAAGTGCCCGCTTGGGCTAAATACCTGAAAACCCTTCTATCAAGAAAATACATGACAGAAGAGCACGAAACAGTGAAACTAGCTCAGACCACTTCAGACATTCTGCTTAACAAAATGCCAAAGAAAAAGAAGGACCCAGGTTCCTTCGGTATTCAGTGTTCTATTGGAAATGGTTCCAGCAAGAAGGGCTTAGCAGATTTAGGGGCAAGTATATCCATCATGCCTTACTCTATGTGTAAAAGATTAGGTTTCACTGATTTGCTACCTATGACAATGACAATTCAGTTAGCCGACTCTACCATAACTGCTCCCCTTGGAATCATTGAAGATATACCTGTCAGGATTGGAACGAATTCTTATGTTCCGTGCGATTTCGTTATTATGGACATACAAGAAGACCTAAGATACCCAATAATCATCAGCAGACCTTTCCTAGCTACTGCCCGAGCGCTTATCGATGTAGAAGCAGGGACTATTATCTTGAGACTTGGGAAGGAAGCTTTTCAGTGCAGAGTTCTTAATAGCATGAAAGGTCCAAGCATTCAAGAGGAAGTTTTTCTCCTAGATGCTATATATCAAATGTCCCAATTAGAAATGTCTGAACCCTCTGATGAATTGGAAAATACCTTGACTAATCCAGAAGTAGAATTCTCGGCAAATGAACTAGTGCAACAATGCCTTCAATACTTAGAAAAAGCTGAAGAAGCCCCAACGACCACCTTTGAAGAACTTAAGGCTGTCACCATTATAGAAGCAACCGAGCCACCTAAGGATCCTGAAATGAAAGCCCTACTCGAGGGACTAAAACATGTCTTTCTCGACAATGAGAAACATTATCCAGTGATTATCAGCTCCACTCTGGAAGTAGACCAAGAAGACAGACTTCTTGATGAACTAAAGAGACACAAGAAAGTTATCGGATATAACATGACTGACTTGACGGGTATAAATCCAGCCTTTTGCATGCACAGATTGCCCATGATGGAAGATTTCAAACCATTAAGGGAACATCAAAGAAAGTTGAACCCTAATCTCAAGGAGGTAGTTCGTCTCGAGGTTCTCAAACTTCTGAAAGCAGGCATCATCTACCCAATCTCGGATTCTCAATGGGTAAGTCCCGTGCAGGTGGTCCCTAAAAAAGGGGGGACCACTGTTGTTCTTAATGACAAAAATGAACTGGTACCTACTAGAACAGTAACTGGGTGGTGAATGTGCATCGACTACCGAAAACTTAACAAAGCAACAAGGAAAGATCATTTCCCCTTGCCCTTTTTGGATGAGGTTCTCGAACGACTCGCTCACAAAATATTTTTTTGTTACCTTGATGGATATTCTGGATTTTACCAAATCCCAATCCATCCTGAAGATCAAGAAAAAACTACCTTTACTTGTCCTTTTGGAACATATGCCTTCAGAAGGATGCCTTTCGGGTTATGTAATGCACCCGCAACCTTCCAAAGATGTATGAACGCTATCTTCACCGGATTAACAGAATCTATCATGGATGTCTTCATGGATGATTTTTCTGTATACGGAAATTCTTTCGACGACTGTTTACTCAATCTAGGAAAAGTCCTACAAAGATGTGAAGACACCAACCTGATCTTGAACTGGGAAAAATGTCACTTTATGGTGACTGAAGGTGTGGTCCTAGGACATCGAGTAAGTGAAAAAGGGATTGAAGTGGATAAAGAAAAGGTAGATGTCATCTCAAAGCTAACTCCACCTAAAGACATCATAGGAGTCAGGGCATTCCTTGGTCATGCAGGATTCTACAGGAGATTTATAAAAGATTTTTCAAAAATAGCAAAGCCAATGACTCACCTACTGACCAAAGAAGCTGATTTTATATTTGACCAAGAATGCATTAATAGCTTCATAACTCTGAAGAATGCCCTTATCTCTGCCCCTATTCTAAGATCTCCTGACTGGTCTCAACTGTTTGAAATTATGTGTGACGCTAGCGATTATGCTATAGGGGCAGTCCTTGGTCAAAGGATGGACAAAAAGCCTTACATCATATATTACGCCTCCAAGACGCTTGATGAGGCACAAAAGAATTATTGTACCACTGAAAAAGAGTTCCTTGCAGTTATCTATGCTTTTGAAAAATTTCGATCTTACCTAATCGGGTCAAAAGTCATAGTATATACTGACCATTCTGCGATACGATACTTGGTCCAAAAACAAGATGCTAAACCCTGACTCATCAGATGGGTTTTAATGCTTCAGGAGTTTGACTTAGAGATTAAAGACAAAAGTGGGGTTGAAAATGTCATCGCGGATCACCTCAGTCGTATTGAAGCTAAAGATTCCGATAAATTACCCATTCGAGACTCTTTACCAGATGATCAACTAATGAAGATTACTACTGGATTTCCCTGGTATGCTGATATTGTTAACTATTTGGCAACAGGAATCATCCATCTGTCTGCATCTTACCATGACAAAAAGAAATTCATTCATGACGCTAAGCAGTATTTCTGGGACGAGCCCTACCTATTCTGCTTATGCGCAGATGGACTTTTTTGTCGATGCATTCCAGAGATGGAAATCACCTCGGTTCTAGAGCACTGTCACTCAGGCTCTACTGGGGGCCACATGAGTTCTAAGAAGACAGCCCTCAAAGTCCTGCAATCTGGTTTTTACTGGACAAACATTACAAAGGATGCACATGAATACGTGTGATCTTGCGACAAATGCCAACTATCCGGGGGGATAACCAAAAGAAATGAAATGCCATTGAATATATGGCAAGAAATCGAACTCTTCGATGTATGGGGAATAGATTACATGGGTCCTTTCCCCCCATATTACGGATTCATGTACATCTTGGTTGTTGTGGATTACGTTTCAAAATGGGTAGAAGCTCTACCAACCATTTCCTGTGATTCAAAACCGGTAATCAAGATGTTTAAAGAGATAATATTCCCAGATTTGGCGTTCCAAGAACGATAATATCCGACGGTGGATCACATTTCTTGGAACGGAGCTTTGAAGCCTTATTAAGAAAATATGGAGTCAACCATAACGTTTCCACACCGTATCATCCACAGACATGTAGACAGGTTGAAGTCTCCAATAGGCAAATTAAAGCTATCCTGGAAAACACTGTCAATAGGCACCGCACCGATTGGTCCACCAAACTATCTGATGCTCTATGGGCCTACCGCACAGCTTTCAAAACACCAATTGGAACAACACCATTTCAATTAGTGTATGGGAAGTCTTTCCATTTGCCAGTTGAATTAGAGCATAAGGCTTGGTGGGCCATTAAGCAACTAAACTTCAATCTCAAAGGTGCTGGTGAATTCAGGCAACTTCAACTCCAAGAACTAGAAGAATTACGAATGAAAGCCTACCACAATGCAAGAATTTACAAAGAACAAACCAAGATGTGGCATGATGGACACATAAAAAGAAAGGATATAATCGTCGGAGATAAAGTCCTCTTATTCAATTCCATACTAAAAATGTATCCTGGAAAACTGCGTACTAAATGGTCGGGGCCTTTCACAATCAAACATATCTACCCGACAGGAGCTGTCATTATTCTCGATGATAATGGAGGAGAAAGGACCGTTAATGGTCATAGATTAAAGAAATACCACACTCCAGCAGACAAATTATCAAGACAAACTATAGAGATCCAAGATCCTATAACATCAGCATAGCTGTAGCAGAATTTTGTCGAGCCAGCGACGTTAAACCAAAGCGCTTCTTGGGAGGCAACCCAAGACCTGAGTATCACCTTTTCTAATTTTCTAGTCTTTTATTTTCTTTTAAACTTTATTTGCTTTCTTTAAGTTCTTTCATCATTAATCTAAAAATACATAAAAATTCACATAATCTAAAACAAACATAAAAACACAAGGTCTTAAAAACAAAAACCTTAGCGGTTAGGGGCGCCCCCCCCCCCCCCCCCGCCCCCCGTTCTTTCTTCTAGAACCCCGAATTCTTGACTTCCCTGTTTCATTCCAGAGCTTCGTTTTCGCGCTCTGACGCTGCCGTTGTCTCCACCGCCGTTTCATCACCTCGCCGTCGACTCAACTTCTTCGCTGTCGTCTCCGGCTCCGTCGTCATCCCCGCACATTCCCGCGCTCCTGCTTTGCTGCTCGCCACGCCCAGCATTCTCGCCGCCCTCACCTACAGGTAGACCACCCAGCAGTTCAATGGATTACACCACCGCCAGACGGTCGCGGATTTTTGAACTCTGTCGTCGCCACCATCGCCGTCGGTAACGTCGACATGCTTACCCGTCGCCGCCGTCGCAGTTCCCTTCCGACGAACGGCCGCGCGGTTTGTCTCCCAAGCGGTTCATCTTCCTTTCGGTCTCCAAACCGTTTGGGACCATTCGGTCTCCAAACCGTTTGGGACCATCCGACCTCCAAACTTGTTAAAAAAAAACCCAAACCGTTTGGAACCAAACGGTCTTCAAACCGTTTGAGACCATTCTGTCTTCAAACCGTTTGGGACCATTCGGTCTCCAAACCGTTTGAGACCAAACGGTCTCAAAACCGTTTGAACTCAACCAATCTAATAAACCTCAAACTCCAATAACATTACTTTGTTATAATTTCAAATTTAAGAATTCTAACTATTATTTTCTTGTCAATAATTTTAGAATGACATCACCTTCCAAGAAACCTCAAGGAACAACTGATGCCCCTTTCAGGACAAGGGAACAATTAGAAGCTAATCGTGACAAACTACAACAAGTCGTAGATAGCTATGAAACGACTGGAAGGGTCCCGACAAAGGTGAACCTGCTCAAAGTCATGCATGAGATCAAACACATCAACAGATGCTTAGCTGAGGTACCCTCTGAAGAAGATGTTGAGGAAATTTCATCCGACGACGCCTCGGAATATCAGCCTTCCCCCGAGGCAGAATCACCCACTGCAAAGTCTAAGGGGAAGAGAAAGGCCCAAGCAACCACATCAGAACCAGCACCCAAGAAAAGGGCCAGGAAGCAAGTTCACCCTGCCACTGCAAGGGAACAAACCCTGGCAGGGTACATCCCACCATCCACCACCACCACTACCACCCCTGCCACAATTACCGTTCCTATTTCCCCCCCCCCCCATCACCACCACAGCACCACCACCTGAAAATCTTTATCTCCATAACATCCTTTCCATCAGCCAAACTCTTAAACCAACAAAGTATGTCTGCCCAAGCATACTTATGAAGATGGGGATCTATAATAGAATCCTCACACTACTTGACAATTCCAATCTTTCTCAGCTATGCTTTGTCCCCGAAACTCCCTATATTTAGCCAACAACATAATTCTTTACCTATTTCCACAATGAATCGGTGGACATCATGGATAGAGAAAGGGACGGTGGTGACCGTAGAATAACCACCAGAATCTTTAACAACAAAGTGGTCATCACTAAAAATATGCTGAATGAAATCTTTATAGATAACCAAGACCAGCTGAAGAAAGCTAAGGCCGCTGGTACAGAACACCCCAAGTTCAACAAACATACCTTCTGGAAATCACTAATGGGGATACCAAATTTTGATGCAAAGACAAGCAAGGCCTCTAACATTCATTCTGGCGTAGTGCACACACTTCACAAAATCATCGCTGGTGCACTCTTCCCCAGATCAGAAGGAGGAACTGTGCTCATATCTGATCTCTATGTTCTCTGGTCCGTCCTAAATGGAATGCCAGTTAACATTGGACGTCATATGCTCCTCAAGCTATCAGCTTTCGCCCTAGGAAAAGAAATTTGCACGAGTGGTCATATCACATCCATCATCAAATATCTTAAGATGGATAGACTTCTACCCAAATGCAACCCAATAAAGGGCGACATCCTTACCAACGACCATACATTAAAGAACTCCTATATCATAAAAGAAAAGGATGCAAAGCTACACTACGTTTTCTGCCCCACAACAAAATCCTCCAGAACCCTGCTCCCACTTCCAGAACTTGCTGACTATGACAAGGACAAACTCCTATTCTCAGACAACGAGATCATCAAACTCATAGCCTCATTCAAAGCCACAGAGAAGAAAGCAACAACATGATAGGCAGAGCTCAGCATAAATGCCCCAGCAGCTAAAATAACAAAAGTTCCAGTCAAACGACCTTCCAGAAGGCTTGTGAAGGCACATGAGCTGTCGGGGACACCAACATCAAAACCCCACCCCAAATCTGAGCCCCCCCTTTCAGAGGAGCATATGACAACCTCATCACTAGACTCTTTTATAATGAGTCTAAATGTTGAGCTCACTACCAACTCTCCACCTTCCACCACCCCAACATCCACTACCCCACCACCATCCACCACCCCAACATCCACTACCCCACCACCTTCAACCACCGCACCATCTTCCATTTATCCACAATCAACCACTCTTCAATCATCCTCCACACCACTTTTCACTACACCACCCTTCTCCACAACTATACCACCACCCCCACCCTTCTTCACTTCGGGCACCCCATTCTCCACTACAACGCCCGAATTCACCTCCTTCACCTCCACCGCCTTTCCATCAACATTCCTGGATCCATTCCTCTCTCCGGGTATGTCACCACCCTTTCCATCCACCACCACCCCGACATCGCTGGTGACCCCATCCAAAGTCACCACGCAGTTCACGGGTCCATCAACAGTGTCTTTTTCGCACGACACTACCATTCCACCCCGACCCCAGCCACCTCACTCTTCATTTACTGGGGTCCCTTTTACTAACGTCGGTGAGGAATTCAGACGTCAATTCGACACCATCCGAAACCTCCTCATTGACCCCTCTAACATTTTAAATTATATTTTTTCTTGTATGCAGGGTCTAACACAACAGGTCGCCAAGATTGACGAGAAGAACCGCGCCATGCCAAGCATCCTCCAAGGAATCCAACAACGCCAAGATTCTGTGGCCAAGCAAGTCGACCACATCGACGACCACTGTAAAACCTTGCCCGAGTTGATCCATGGAGTACAACGCCAGCATGAAGCGTTGGCAAAGCAGGTCAATAGGATCTCTATACAGACTCAACCTCTGCCAGAGACCATCCGCGAGCTCAAGCAGCAACAACAAGCTTTCAGCACGCGCCTGGATGACATCAACAACACCCTCACCCAACTACATAATCGCCAGGAGGTGTCGTCAAACAATGAGCTTATTCAACTACGAGCTCAAGTAACTGACCTCACAGCACGACTCCTCTCAGTCGAAGAGCGTTATTCTGATTTAAAAGAAACCCACGACGCACTGTTCAAAACACACGAGCACATGCAAGTGGCATACAACGAGCTACAATCCCTCCATCGTCAATGCAAGAAGAAAGCACATAAGAAAACAACTGATAAATCAGCAGCAGATGAAGACGATGAAGATGACGATGAAGATTCTGATTCCTCCACTGACTCAAACAACAGTACCCCCTCAGGCGATGACTCCGATAAGCCAGATGATGCTGGGGCGGGCCCCAGCCAAGGAACAGAACCAAAACACCAGAAAGATCACCAAGCTGGTGATAAAGATCCCAAATCCCCTGCTCACACGGAGAACGTCAACATATATTATGGGGATCAATTCCTAAACTACTCCACGGGATCTTTGGGGGAGGTTGTGAAAGAAGTGGCTTTTGCTGAGTTTGAAAAATGTATTCTGGGAACCAGCAGCAGTATACCAGCCACAACAGCTCAACAACTCTCTGCACCTGAACCTTTAGTGCCTTTTCCCCCTGAGCAGGAAGAATCAGAAAGAGTACGCCTAGCCACTAATGAAGAACTAGATACTCCTTCTGATTCTGACAGAGATGAAGATCTGCAGCATTACATGGACGACTTAGAGCAGACTTCTTCCCCCACACCGCAAGAACTACCCCCGCCGCCACCTCTACCTCATAAAATGCACGACCTCAATATGGCGGCCATCTCTACCTTAGGCGCACAGGATATCTTCATCCTGAACACTATAGTAGATGATGCCAAGGAAGGGGGGGATGTTATCTATCAAAACACAAAGACCAAGCGCAAGTTGACACGTGAGGATTTCCGCTCCATCCTATGACCCCGGTCTGAGGTGAAGATGGCAACCTTTCACACCCTTCTTGCCATTTCTATCGAAATTTATAGAAGTCCTAAGTGGCAGCAACCAGTTCTGAACACCTCACCAGCTCTGGGTTTGTGCTTGCTATACAAAGAACTACAACACAAATCCATTGAGCGGTTGCATAGGGGAATGGCCAGAAGACCACGTTTTATATCCGTGCCATTTCAAGTCTGTGGTCACTGGTTACTTATGATCGTGGACACCTTAGCTAGAGACGCAAAGGTCTACAACTTCTGTGCTAGTGAACTAAAGGCCAGAATAATCAACTTTGTCGGCAATGAAGCCGGGGAGGCACGATGCATCCCTTTCCGGATTCTAAAACTCATATGGGCCGCATGCCCTTCTCTCCGCCAGGATTGGAGTCAACCCTAGTTTAGAATAATCAACTCACAAGTCCAAACCACTGAAGGATCGGGGGACTGCACTTTCTACGTTATACGACACATTTTAGTGCTAAACCAGCAAGTCCCATTCACCGATCTCATTAACGAAGATTTCCACTCCTTGCGAGGGCATTATGCCATGGAGCTTATCTGCGATATAAGGTTCTTCACCGACCCTACTATGGTGCCAGATGACGTCCCTCGTTATCTTTTTTCATCCATCCAACGTCTGCAGAGGAGACCATTCAGACAAACCCTAGCGGAGTTGGCAAAAGAAAAGCAGCCAACCAATGTCACCGAGCAAAGTCAATGGAACCTTTACACCTTTGACCTGGCTCCAGATAAAGGTGATGTTGATCTGATATCCGGGGTAACCATCAAGAGATCCTCACCACATATGGTGCCCCCATCTTCCATTGAACCATCATTTCCAAATTTCGATCGGGAAGCTTGCAAAAGTCTTTTAGACAATGAGATCCGACTCATAATGTCACGGCTATATGCCGAAAAGGACGAGCTTGTATATATTGACGGGGATATCTTGGTTATGGCAGATGTCCTCCGTGAAACCGTACAGATCAAAGGTTCCATGTCTGTAAGTGTAATGACTGCTTATCAATACTTACTCGCACGGAATCACCACACGGTCTATATGGTGTCCGCTTACATGAAGGATGATCTTTTAGGGCTGAAGAACTTCAAAACAAAGGAGCCACTCATCTCTTATCTCCAGCATACAACTCTGAAGCTCATCATGCTACCTTTCCTTCATCAAGAGAACTGGATGTTACTGGCAACTAATCTTCATGAAGGAACAACAATAATCTACAACAGTTCCGACAGCCAGTATGATCCAGAACCGAAAGAATATACTACAACTCCAACGACACCAGCGGAGGAGGTGGCAAAGGAGTGTGCTGACAAATTACACGATCTTTTGGGTCAGCACACGCGGGCGTATGACAAAGATCACTTCAAACCACCAGCATTTTGCCACAGGTGCCCCTAGCAAATTAGAGAATCCAACGACTGCGGCTTCCACGTCCTCTTCTGGATGTATACAATTGTGGCCCTTCACAAGCCTATAGAGGACATGACAGAAGTGGACTACCATGCACTACGTGGAAAGCTCGCAGCCACCTTACTCAGAATTCATGGGGCAAATAAAGGATTAACAGAAGCCTAATGCCCTTGTCCATGCACTTCTCAACCTATCACTTTGACACTCTGTGGACAGAGTGAGTGATAAGTTAGGGGGGAGTGCACTGGACAAGGGCGAGGTATCATTCTTCTTCAACCCTTCTATCTCTACTCCTTCCCTTAACTCATACTTTTCCGCACATCATTTTCAAACTTTATGTTCATATTTAGACTTTTTCCAGTAATTTCTTCAATAAAATAACTCTTAAGTATAACTTTCATCCTGGAAAGAATCACCCCTAGCTAAGTTAGAGATAAAGTAGTCCTCAAGAATAAATAACAAGATTAGCATATAGGCATGAATGGCGAATTTATAAATTACATTCACAATTGGTTTTTATGCTTTTACTTCAATTCTATCTCAGACTCTTCAAAGGTCAACTTCAGGGCCAAAGCAAACCGAAAACTCTCAAGGTCAAGAGGGAAATCAGGGGGAAATCAAAAATCAAGAAATCTCACAAGCGGACCACCAAATAAAAATAAGTGCATGTCAGGAACCCTAAGAATAGTTTTCTTCTTTCAATAAAAGAGGCTTGGCCGCCCAATCAAAAACCCTAACAAAAACCCACTTCCTAAGCCTGTGAGTTTCGAATAAAAGCCAGAGTTTTGAATAAAAACATGAGAGTTGTGCCACGCATAAGGACCTATATGAAGAGCCAATAAAGATCTCACCCGGCCGGTACATACACCTACCCTCATGATGGCAGATGTGTCGTGCCCGGTAGTGAGATCCTAAGGTCTCCTATTATATGAAAAGGTTGATAAAGGACTCGGCCGACCGGTACATTCAGCTGCCCTCATGAAGGCAGATGTGTCATGCCCGGTACCGAGACCCTAAAAGCATAAGACAAACCCTCCCCCACTTGAAGGGGGAATTACACAATAAGCCTTTTAAGACAACCCTCATACCCACTCTAGCTGCCGGTAGGTTTCTCAAAAGAAGTATAAAACTGATTAGAGTCGATGACATGCAGTTAATAAGAAAGGTGGTCCCAATGCGAGACTCGCGATATGAAAGGAACCTGAGATCCAAGCAACTCTTGATACTCGAAAGAGTTAGTGTAAGCAGAAGCCCTAATAAGACCTCGGTAGATCTCTGATCTAGAATTGAAGCAAGAGTATGGAAACCCTAACTAAATAAAATCGCCTCGCCACTACATGCCTTAGCTCTATCTAACTTGAGGACAAGCTAGACTCTAAGTTAGGGGGGGTGATAACCTCCCATTTTGTGACGTTATCTTATTAGTTCTCCTTAATTTTCCATACTCTTTCTTAGATAAATTAGATAGAATCATTAACTTTTTACTTTATTGCTGATATACCAATAAACTAACTTCTCTTCTTTATCATTACAGGAAAACACAAAAAAATTACAAAGACTCCATACAGTCCCAAGACCTCATGAAGGTCATACGGTCCCAAGACCGCATGAAGGCCATACGGTCCCAAGACCGCATGAAGGTCAGACGGTCCCAAGACCGCATGAAGGTCATACGGTCCCAAGACCGCATGAAGGTCATACGGTCCCAAGACCGCATGAAGGTCATACGGTCCCAAGACCGCATGAAGGTCATACGGTCCCAATACCGCATGAAGGCCATACGGTTCCAAGACCGCATGAAGGCCATACGGTCCCAAGACCGCATGAAGGCCATACGGTCCCAAGACCGCATGAAGGTCATACGGTCCCAAAACGCATGAAGGTCATACGGTCCCAAGACCGCATGAAGGTCAAACGGTCCCAAGACCACATGAAGGCCATACGGTCCCAAGACCGCATGAAGGCCATGCGGTCCCAAGACCGCATGAAGGTCATACAGTCCCAAGACCACATAAGACTAAACAATCTCAGAGACCGCATAAAGGCAAACGGTTTGAGAACCCCAAACGGTCTCAAGACCGTTTGGGCTCAACTTAAGCCTATAAATAAGATCCCAAGGGTCACCTCAAAAGGGGAAGAATTCTTAGACGCCAAAAGGCTGCCCAAATCATTCCATAGCTCCTGCCACTTCCATCCTCCGCCCTGAGGCTGTCAATCTAAGATCCATACTCCATCCTGAAGCTGCTTTCTCCTTCTTTGCCAAGAAGGTGGGAAGAGGAGACCTCCTCATCGTGCAACCTATGAAGACTGGTGGATCATTACTCTCTCTCCCCAAGGAGTTGACTTTCCCCCCTCCTTTGTGGGGATGATGCTCTCTCTCTCTTCTCGCCTCCTTCTTGGTCCTAGTCATGAGGGAGTAGTCTTCTTCACTAGGGTGTGGGGAGTAGCCCCGCTACCCATAATTTCATATCATGTAAAATGTAATCCTTATGTTGTAATAGAGAGTTCTTATCTTTGTTAGTTTGACATCAAACGATTAACGAATGCATGTTGCTTGATCTCCAACTTGTGTTATCCTTTATCTTTTAGTATGAATTGTCTATGTTTGTACTATTAGATTTTAAACTCATTTGCATGTTGGTTCTTGGTGCATGTATCCACCATGCATATTTTTCGGTATCCAGAAGTGTATCTCAAGAAGTGGAGTAAACTCACTATCATCCGTTGCACTTTCATACTATGAAATGGAATCAGTTGACGTATGGAAGTGCAACCTTGGTATGTCGAGGAACACACTTTGCGAGGGGAATGATGCAAAGTAATGTGACCATTTGTTCGGAAATGGCTGGCGTTGCAACATTCCCGCACTTCTCGTAGCTAGATTATCCGAAAGGAGGCTAGGTCTACAAGGATACTAACTAACTGAACTCTTTTTGCAGGTTAAGTTTTGCTTTTCATGTGTTGATCGATGTGTAGTGGCGGTGAAAAATCGATTACACCCTAGTGATCTTTCATCATTGTTAACAATCTAGATTTACTTGCTTTCTTTACTTTACTTGCACTTAGCTTAAAAACAACCCAATCAACCTTTTGATCTTAATACCAACTATTGAGTGATTAAGTGAAATTCAAACGTTTTCCATCTTGTTGGCAACAACAAGACCGTTGTCTCGAGGATTCGACCCTTAACTATACTGCGATAAGACTTCCACGTATCCTAGCATACGTGGGTGGAGTTTTAACTTAGTATAAGCAAGGCTAAACTTAGAGATCTTCTATCTCTAGGATTTTTAGTGGTGCACGCAACTCCACGTAAGTGGAGGCTCCATCAATACTACGAGGTTTTCTCATAATTAAATTCATAGTGTAAGAAACTAGCATCCAGAAAGAAGATGATAACACTCTGAGTATCATAGATAGCAAGATAATCTGTATACCTGTGTTGCCCACCTCGCTTCCTCTTATCTTCAATCGCCAGCCGATCTTCTCTTAACAATTTCTAAGAGAAGTACTCCTTAGACTTCGACGTTCCAGATCTCAGACTCCTCATCATCCTATAGCCTTCATGTCCCTGTGTCCTTATGCACTCTTTTGCTTGGTCAAACTTCTGGACTATGGCCTCCGGGATGAAATAAGGGAGAGATAACTCTCGACCAATAAAGATACAAAGAACTGTGGGTGTAACGGGTTACACACTATCTTTCCTACTCTATGATAGTACAAGGATTATAATCTTCAAGCTGGAGCTTGCTTCCTACACTTATGGAATTAACACGCAAGAATCATCTCAAGAACTTGAAATGGAATCTGGAATAGAATTAGGGAAGCGAGACTCTGCTCTTTTTATTGCAAGACTTTAATGTACATACATGGCTACCCTTGGGACTCTCTCCAACTATGAGTGCCCCTACTACTATCCCTCGAGAGTTTATATAGAGACTCTCTCAGTTACATTACATTTATGTTTTTCTTTTTTCTTTACATGCTTGTTGAACACTTGTCCGGTGGCGAGCGTTCTTCATTTTGAAATCTTTCTCCAACGTACATCTGTCCGGTGGAGGGTTCTTTGTCACTTTTTGCTTCTTGCCAGTGTCTTCTTACGTCACTGATGACGTGTCTTCTTCTAGAATGCTTTTTATCAACTTGTGCTGCTGTGGCTGTCTCTTTCCATCTTATCTTGACATGCGGGACATATTTTCCCCTCATGTCTTCTGAGTTGGCAAAATATTTGCTGACATCTGCCGCTTGATCTGATTTGTTCGATTTCTATTCTTTTTAGAAACCTTTCTAAATTAATTTTTGTAGAGGTATTAGTTCTTCTTGTATTGGATAGAATGATTGTGTTATCAGAAGCCTTATGAAGCCAACTTCGGTTTTCATTAATTAATTTTTCCAGTACTTGGCAAAGGATTTTTAATCCTAATGCCCTTCTTGTTTCAACAAATTCCTTATTAACCTTGTTTTCTTCAAATTCTGTTCTGTAATCTACGTCAATCTCTTTGACGTATTCTGGGGAGGATACTCCAATTTGAATGCAGTGTATTGGACTAAATTTCTTTAATTTTTCCCAGTCCTCCGATGCTGAGAAAATCTTGATATAAATGTCACTAGTAGGTTTTACTAGTGGACTATTGTTTTTGAATTCCCTGACTGATCTGGAAATATCTTGGGGCAGTCCTTGTATTTCCCCAAGATCTTGGCTTAGATATATTAAATTCGCTGCTCCAATTCTGAAACAATCTCTGATGATTCTTGGATCAACTCCTTTATCAAAGTTAATTCTGGGATATATTGCCGTATGATCTGCAACAAACGTTTCCGTTATTTTGAGATTATAAACAATCTCTAATAAGGTTCTATATTCATTTTCATTTTTTGTTAAGAACTCTGCAAGGCTCAATTGCAGGTCATATTCCTGCTCATTCTGAGATACCCGGAATTTAAATATCCTTTTGGGCATCAATTTGATATTATCCGTTGTATTGCGGTGTTCTTTCTCCGAAGAGATTGTATTTTCCGCGGTTAAGCGGGAGCTATTTTCTGAAGAACTAGCAGTTTGGAAACTGCTTCTTGCCACTTGGCTATTATTTTTCTCCGTGGAGATAGTATTTTCAGCTGTGAAGCTGGTCTTAGCAGTTTTAAAGCTGATTTCTTTTGCCATCAGGCTTGTATTTTCAGTAGTTTTTCCAACAGAATCAGAAATCTGGAGGGATATATCTATTGGCCTTTTACATGTCATTTTATCCGTCCTTTCTGATCCTTTTTGTCGAATCTCCCTTCTGAAGTGGTTTATATCTGCAATTATTCCTGCAATATCTTGTTTACTTTCTTCTATATTATCAATAATTTTATCTTGCTTCTGGATCATCTCTACTAATTCTACATAATTTTCTTGTAACAAATTACAATTTCTCTGCAGTCGAGCTTCTAATTCTGCAAGTTTTTTGTCAACCTACTCCATTGTATTCTCTTGATAAGAAATCTGCAATAACGTTAGTTTCTCCTTTAATAATTTCTATATCAAAAATATATTCTGCAAAGAATGTTTGCCATCTACTTAGTCTTTTATATTCTGGTGTAGATGGTAGATTATTTTTAATAAATGCTGTTACTTGGGTATTGTCTACTCGTACTAGGAATTTTTTAGGTAATAAAAAATAGGAAAATTTCTTAATTCCCTTTTTTAATGCTAATAATTCTTTTTCGTTTGAGTGATATCTTTTCTCTGTATCTGTAAATGATCCTGGCGTATATCTGCATACTTTTTCCTTTTGTTCATCTTTCTTTTTTAAGACTGCTCCCCAAAACTCTTCTGAGGCATCAATTTTTTTCTATGTCATCATTACGACTATCTGATTGTACATAAAGTGTAATATCAATTTTTATATCTTTTATTTCAATTGGAACAATGGCCTGATGTGTAATTTCATATTCTTGTCCATCAAAATTTGTATATGCATAAGGTGATCCTATGGGTATTTTTTCTAAATAAGGTATCATTCCCTGTTGAATAAATGAAGCTCCTGCCCCTGAATCTATTAATATTGTAGTCATATTTCATTCTTGTCCATTGAAATATTTTTCATATAATTTATAATTTCTAGCATTTCTATTATCTGCTAAAATTCTTAAACTTGTCGTTCTTGGCAAATTTCTTAATATTGGTCGTAATCTTCCGTTATATCTATCTGTGCTTGCTCTAGCTTCTTCTATTCTATCTCCATTTTTTAATTGTAATTGATTTCCCTCATATCGTAATCTTCTTGGGATTTTATTATCTGTTACTAGGGGTTTCTCTGAAACATCTATGTTTATGTTTTCTGGTATTTCTATTTCTGATATTATCTCTGGCTTAGTAATTTTTCCTATGTCTTTAAATATATTCGGAAGCATTATAATATCTTTATCTTCAAATTTTTCAGAGTGATGTGTATTACTAAGAGCATAGCTTATTATATACGTTATCGAATAAGGAATGGATCCTTTTTTCATAAATTTTGTTCTTTGAAAATCATGTATTAAACTTAAGGTTCTATTTATATTATTATCTCTAATATTTACACATATCTTTGGATAAATATTAAAGATTAGTTTCTGATGACTAAGATTTCCTTGTAATATTCCTAACGTAGCATCTCTTCTATCATTAATCCTATTATCCATTAATACAATATTTATAGGTGAATCTATTCCTTCCCTAAAAGTTGCTTTAATCATCATTTGAATAGCTCCTATGTGAATCCATCCTATTTTAGATCTATCTTTTATTTTTTCCATTTTTCTCATTAAATCTTCTTTTCGTAATAAAGGTATATTTATTCTATTTCTAGTATATTCTATTTGCATAGGCATTTCTCTATTAGTTATTCCATAATAAAAAATATGTTTTCTTTGGGTAATTTTCTCAAAAATTGATGTTTTAAATCCATCAGAATTTTCTAATCTTAATTCGGTGTTTCTTATCCTATGAAATAGTTTTCTATCTATTAATACTTCTTGCAAGAAATTTCCTACTTCTTCCTGATATTCTTCTATTATTTCTTCTTCAGTCTGATTCTGTGTCTGAGAAATAATAGATTGATCCATTGGATTGCTCATCATCAGTTGTTTGGACAAAGTCTTGAATATTTTCAATCTCAGAAAGTTCTTCTTCTATAATTTCCTCGAATTGCTTTTGATTAATCTTCTTAGATCCTATTTTTGGACATTCATTAGCATAATGTCCTATTTCTTGACATATAAAACATTTACATTCTTTTGGTTTCTTTTTATTATAATTTTTCTTTCTTCTGTAATATTTTTGTTTCGGTTTAGGTTTAAATCCAAACCTTTTCCTTTTCTTGAATTTATATTTGTTTCTTCTATTGTACCTCATTGGTTCACATCCTATGGTTATTGGATGAGTTAATTGGGAACAACAAAGTCCTTTTTTTACTACTTTATTTATTTTTCTACTTAGTGTTGCTTCTACACACCATTCTTCTAATTTCATTCTTAAAAATTCTATTCGTCCTCCTAATGTATCTGCTCTTTGTCCGATGTATTGGGGATATAATTGCATCTCTTTAAATCCCCATGGGTTGGGTACCTTGGTATAAAATAAATTTAATAAACTCTTGCTGGTAACATTTTCTTTATCCGTTTTGTCATATATTTTATAAAAATGTTCCTGAAATTTCCATATATATTCATCAATTCGGCACATATCATAGAGTTTTAAGTTATATAATAAAAAGATAAATCTCTGTTTTTCTTTTTCTTTTTCTGTGTCTTTATTTACATTCCACGTTTCTCCTAAAAATTCTCTTCTTAATTCGTTTTCATAGTTGTTTACTACTTGAGCAAATGTGGTTGCTGTTCCTTTTACTGCTTCTTTATCGTTGTCAGTTAATCCTTTCCACCAATCTGCTACGATTCCTTGGAAGGTTAAATGACAAAATCTTGATGCCGTTTCAATATCATAACTTTGTGATGTAACTGATAAATATGTGGCTTTTGCCCATCTTGTTATGGCTTCATCTATATTTCTTACACAATTTAAATTTAAATAAATTCTGTTAGCACTAATATATTCTTGATTCATATAATCAACTGGGGTTTCTATAGCAATATTACTTGGTCTTCTATCAGATGCCCAATTTATTCCTTCGTATCTATTTCTATCAGTAGGTTTTCTTCTAAAGCTAGGATCTGACCAGTATCTCGCCCCTGGTTGTTCTGGTGTTTCATTTCTACTGCCTTGTCCGCTAGGGACCGTTGTAGGAATAGGCATGGTTACTTGACTTCCAGAACTTTCTCCCTGTATTGGTTTCATGTTTACCGTTCTAACTTTTTCCGTTAATCTTACTATTTCTTGACTTAGACTGTCTAATTCTTCTACTTCGGCTTCTAAGTATCTATTTTCTAATTGTTCGATTTTAAAGTCGTCTGTTTCTTCTATCTGAAGAGGACATAAACTTATTTCATTTCCACTTGTTTGGAATAGGTTTATTTTTTATAAACATTCGTTATTTTGTTTTTCATACAAATATTCCATTGTTCTTTGTAATTCTACTATCATTTCTTGGATTTTCTGAAAGTTTTTCGAATGGTTTTCATGAACCTGTACTTCTAGTTTCTTATACATATGATTCAATATTAAGTTCAAATTCCAGATCTTAAGGTTTGTATATGTTATTATCTTCTAAATCGTTAAATTCATTCTTCCAAATTTTATCTTTGAGTTTTGGATCGTTGCATGGCTCTGATACCACTTCGTTGGTGCAGAAATTTTTGATTCTGTTATCATGCTTTGAAAACATACTCGAACTGCCCTTATGGGTGTTGTATGCTTGCTTAGCTTTTTCACTTTGTCTACAATGATTACATTTACATTTTTTAGATTGGATTCTTAATATCTTCTCCCTTATACTATGAGGTTTTCTCATAATTAAATTTAGAGTGTAAGAAACTAGCATCCAGAAAGAAGACGATAACACTCTGAGTATCATAGATAGCAAGATAATCTGTATACCTGTGTTGCCCACCTCGCTTCCTCTTATCTTCAATCGCCAGCCGATCTTCTCTTAATGATTTCTAAGAGAAGTACTCCTTAGACTTCGACGTTCCAGATCTCAGACTCCTCATCATCCTATAGCCCTCATGTCCCTGTGTCCTTATGGACTCTTTTGCTTGGTCGGACTTCTAGACTATGGCCTCCGGGATGAAATAAGGGAGAGATAACTCTCGACCGATGAAGATAGAAAGAATTGTAGGTGTAACGGGTTACACACTATCTTTCCTACTCTATGATAGTACAAGGATTATAATCTTCAAGCTGGAGCTTGCTTCCTACACTTATGGAATTAACACGCAAGAATCATCTCAAGAACTTGAAATGGACTCTAAAATAGAATTAGGGAAGCGAGACTCTGCTCTTTTTATTGCAAGACTTTAATATACATACATGGCTACCCTTGGGACTCTCTCCAACTACGAGTGCCCCTACTACTATCCCTCGAGAGTTTATATAGAGACTCTCTCAGTTACATTACATTGATGCTTCTCTTTTTTCTTTACATGGTTGTCGAACACTTGTCCGGTGGCGAGCGTTCTTCTTTTTGAAATCTTTCTCCAACGTACATCTGTCCGGTGGAGGGTTCTTTGTCGCTTTTTGCTTCTTGCCAGTGTCTTCTTACGTCATTGATGACGTGTCTTCTTCTAGAATGCTTTTTATCGGCTTGTGCTGCTGTGGCTGTCTCTTTCCATCTTATCTTGACATGCGGGACATATTTTCCCCTTATGTCTTCTGAGTTGGCAAAATATTTGCTGACATCTGCCGCTTGATCTGATTTATTCGGTTTCTATTCTCTTTAGAAACCTTTCTAAATCACTTTTTGTAGAGGTATTAGTTCTTCTTGTATTGGATAGAATGATTGTGTTATACGAAGCCTTATGAAGCCAACTTTAGTTTTCATTAATTAATTTTTCCAGTACTTGGCAAAGGATTTTTAATCCTAATGCCCTTCTTGTTTCAACAAATTCCTTATTAACCTTGTTTTCTTCAAATTCTTTTCTGTAATCTGCGTCAATATCTTTGACGAATTCTGGGGAGGATACTCCAATTTGAATGTAGTGTATTGGACTAAATTTCTTTAATTTTTTCCAGTCCTCCGATGCTGAGAAAATCTTGATATAAATGTCACTAGTAGGTTTTACTAGTGGACTATTGTTTTTGAATTCCCTGACTGATCTGGCAATATCTTGGGGCAGTCCTTGTATTTCCCCAAGATCTTGGCTTAGATATATTAAATTCGATGCTCCGATTCTGAAACAATCTCTGATGATTCTTGGATCAGCTCCTTTATCAAAGTTAATTCTGGGATATATTCCCGTACGATCTGGAACACACATTTCCGTTGTTTTGAGATTGTAAACAATCTCTAATAAGGTTCTATATTCATTTTCATTTTTTGTTAAGAACTCTGCAAGGCTCAATTGCAGGTCATATTCCTGCTCATTCTGAGATACCCGAAATTTAAATATCCTTTCGGGCATCAATTTGATATTATCCATTATATTGCGGTGTTCTTTCTCCGAAGAGATTGTATTTTCCGCGGTTAAGCGGGAGCTATTTTCTGAAGAACTAGCAGTTTGGAAACTGCTTCTTGCCACTTGGCTATTATTTTTCTCCGTGGAGATAGTATTTTCAGCTGTGAAGCCGGTCTTAGCAGTTTTAAAGCTGATTTCTTTTGCCATCAGGCTTGTATTTTTAGTAGTTTTTCCAACAGAATCAGAAATCTGGAGGGATATATCTATTGGCCTTTTACCTGTCATTTTATCCGTCCTTTCTGATCCTTTTTGTCGAATCTCCCTTCTGAAGTGGTTTAAATCTACAATTATTCCTGCAATGTCTTGTTTACTTTCTTCTATATTATCAATAATTTTATCTTGCTTCTGGATCATCTCTACTAATTCTACATAATTTTCTTGTAACAAATTACAATTTCTCTGCAGTCGACCTTCTAATTCTGCAAGTTTTTTGTCAACCTACTCCATTGTATTCTCTTGATAAGAAATCTGCAAGAACGTTAGTTTCTCCTTTAATAATTTCTATATCAAAAATATATTCTGCAAAGAATGTTTTCCATCTACTTAGTCTTTTATATTCTGGTGTAGATCGTAGATTATTTTTAATAAATGATTTTACTTGGGTATTGTCTACTCGTACTAGGAATTTTTTAGGTAATAAAAAATAGGAAAATTTCTTAATTCCCTTTTTTAATGCTAATAATTCTTTTTCGTTTGAGTGATATCTTTTCTCTGTATCTGTAAATGTTCCTGACGTATATTTGCATACTTTTTCCTTTTGTTCATCTTTCTTTTTTAAGACTGCTCCCCAAAACTCTTCTGAGGCATCCGTTTTTTTCTATGTCGTCATTACGACTGTCTGATTGTACATAAAGCGTAATATCAATTTTTATATCTTGTATTTCAATTGGAACAATGGCCTGATGTGTAATTTCATATTCTTGTCCATCAAAATTCATATATTCATAAGGTGATCCTATGGGTATTTTTTCTAAATAAGGTATCATTCTCTGTTGAATAAATGAAGCTCCTGCCCCTGAATCTATTAATATTGTAGTCATATTCCATTCTTGTCCATTGAAATATTTTCCATATAATTTATAATTTCTAGCATTTCTATTATCTGCTAAAATTCTTAAACTTGTCGTTCTTGGCAAATTTCTTAATATTGGTTGTAATCTTCTGTTATATCTATCTGTGCTTGCTCTAGCTTCTTCTATTCTATCTCCATTTGTTAATTGTAATTGATTTCCCTCATATTGTAATCTTCTTGGGATTTTATTATCTGTTACTAGGGGTTTCTCTGAAACATCTATGTTTATGTTTTCTGGTATTTCTTATTCTGATATTATCTCTGGCTTAGTAATTTTTCCTATGTCTTTAAATATATTTGGAAGCATTATAATATCTTTATCTTCAAATTTTTCAGAGTGATGTGTATTACTAAGAGCATAGCTTATTATATACGTTATTGAATAAGGAATGGATCCTTTTTTGATAAATTATGTTCTTTGAAAATCCTGTATTAAACTTAAGGTTCTATTTATATTATTATCTCTAATATTTACATTTATCTTTGGATAAATATTAAAGATTAGTTTCTGATGACTAAGATTTCCTTGTAATATTCCTAATGTAGCATCTCTTCTATCATTAATCCTATTATCCATTAATACAGTATTTATAGGTGAATCTATTCCTTCCCTAAAAGTTGCTTTAATCATCATTTGAATAGCTCCTATGTGAATCCATCCTATTTTAGACCTATCTTTTATTTTTTCCATTTTTCTCATTAAAACTTCTTTTCGTAATAAAGGTATATTTATTCTATTTCTAGTATATTCTATTTGCATAGGCATTTCTCTATTAGTTATTCCGTAATAAAAAATATGTTTTCTTTGGGTAATTTTCTCAAAAATTGATGTTTTAAATCCATCAGAATTTTCTAATCTTAATTCGGTGTTTCTTATCCTATGAAATAGTTTTCTATCTACTAATACTTCTTGCAAGAAATTTCCTGCTTCTTCCTGATATTCTTCTATTTTTTCTTCTTCAGTCTGATTCTGTGTCTGAGAAATAATAGATTGATCCATTGGATTGCTCATCATCAGTTGTTTGGACAAATTCTTGAATATTTTCGATCTCAGAAAGTTCTTCTTCTATAATTTCCTCGAATTGCTTTTGATTAATCTTCTTAGATCCTCTTTTTGGACATTCATTAGCATAATGTCCTATTTCTTGACATATAAAACATTTACATTCTTTTGGTTTCTTTTTATTATAATTTTTCTTTCTTCTGTAATATTTATGTTTCGGTTTAGGTTTAAATCCAAACCTTTTCCTTTTCTTGAATTTATATTTGTTTCTTCTATTGTACCTCATTGGTTCAGATCCTATCGTTATTGGATGAGTTAATTGGGAACAACAAAGTCCTTCTTTTACTACTTTATTTGTTTTTCTACTTAGTGTTACTTCTGCACACCATTCTTCTAATTTCGTTCTTAAAAATTCTATTCGTCCTCCTAATGTATCTGCTCTTTGTCCAATGTATTGGGGATATTATTGCATCGCTTTAAATCCCCATGGGTTGGGTACCTTGGTATAAAATAAATTTAATAAACTCTTGCTGGTAACATTTTCTTTATCCATTCTGTCATATATTTTATAAAAATATTCCTGAAATTTACATATATATTCATCAATTCGGCACATATCACAGAGTTTTAAGTTATATAATAAAAAGATAAATCTCTGTTTTTCTTTTTCTTTTTCTGTGTCTTTATTTACATTCCACGTTTCTCCTAAAAATTCTCTTCTTAATTTGTTTTCATAGTTGTTTACTACTTGAGCTAATGTGGTTGATGTTCCTTTTACTGCTTCTTTATCGTTGTCAGTTAATCCTTTCCACCAATCTGCTACAATTCCTTGGAAGGTTAAATGACAAAATCTTGATGCCGTTTCAATATCATAACTTTGTGATGTAACTGATAAATATGTGGCTTTTGCCCATCTTGTTATTGCTTCATCTATATTTCTTACACAATTTAAATTTAAATAAATTCTGTTAGCACTAATATATTCTTCCTTCATATAATCAACTGGGGTTTCTATAGCAATATTACTTGGTCTTCTATCAGATGCCCAATTTATTCCTTCGTATCTATTTCTATCAGTAGGTTTTCTTCTAAAGCTAGGATCTGACCAGTATCTCGCCCCTGGTTGTTCTAGTGTTTCATTTCTACTGCCTTGTCCGCTAGGGACCGTTGTAGGAATAGGCATGGTTACTTGACTTCCAGAACTTTCTCCCTGTAGTGGTTTCATGTTTACCGTTCTAACTTTTTCTGTTAATCTTACTATTTCTTGACTTAGAGTGTCTAATTCTTCTGCTTCGGCTTCTAAGTATCTATTTTCTAATTGTTCGATTTTAAAGTCGTCTGTTTCTTCTATCTGAAGAGGACATAAACTTATTTCGTTTCCACTTGTTTGGAATAGGTTTATTTTTGATAAACATTCGTTATTTTGTTTTTCATACAAATATTCCATTGTTCTTTGTAATTCTACTATCATTTCTTGGATTTTCTGAAAGTTTTTCGAATGGTTTTCATGAACCTGTACTTCTAGTTTCTTATACATATTATTCAATATTAAGTTCAAATTCCAGATCTAAAGCTTCGTATATGTTATTATCTTCTAAATCGTTAAATTCATTCTTCAAAATTTTATCTTTGAGTTTTGGATCGTTGCATGGCTCTGATACCACTTCGTTGGTGCAGAAATTTTTTATTCTGTTATCTTCGTTGGTGCAGAAATTTTTGATTCTATTATCATGTTTTAAAAACATACTCGAACTACCCTTATGGGTGTTGTATGCTTTCTTAGCTTTTTCACTTTGTCTACAATGATTACATTTACATTTTTTAGATTGGATTCTTAATATCTTCTCCCTTATACTACGAGGTTTTCTCATAATTAAATTCATAGTGTAAGAAACTAGCATCCAGAAAGAAGACGATAACACTCTGAGTATCATAGATTGTAAGATAATTTGTATACCTGTGTTGCCCACCTCGCTTCCTCTTATCTTCAATCGCCAACCAATCTTCTCTTAACAATTTCTAAGAGAAGTACTCCTTAGACTTCGACGTAACGGGTTACACACTATCTTTCATACTCTATGATAGTACAAGGATTATAATCTTCAAGCTGGAGCTTGCTTCCTACACTTATGGAATTAACACGCAAGAATCATCTCAAGAACTTGAAATGGAATCTGGAATAGAATTAGGGAAGCGGGACTCTGCTCTTTTTATTGCAAGACTTTAATGTACATACATGGCTACCCTTGGGACTCTCTCCAACTATGAGTGCCCCTACTACTATCCCTCGAGAGTTTATATAGAGACTCTCTCAGTTACATTACATTGATGCTTCTCTTTTTTCTTTACATGGTTATCGAACACTTGTCCGGTGGCGAGCGTTCTTCTTTTTGAAATCTTTCTCCAACGTACATCTGTCCGGTGGAGGGTTCTTTGTCGCTGTTTGCTTCTTGCCAGTGTCTTCTTACGTCATTGATGATGTGTCTTCTTCTAGAATGTTTTTTATCGTCTTGTGCTGCTGTGGCTGTCTCTTTCCATCTTATCTTGACATGCGGGACATATTTTCCCCTCATGTCTTCTGAGTTGGCAAAATATTTGCTGACATCTGCCGCTTGATCTGATTTGTCCGGTTTCTATTCATTTTAGAAACTTGTCTAAATTAATTTTTGTAGAGGTATTAGTTCTTCTTGTATTGGATAGAATGATTGTGTTATCCGAAGCCTTATGAAGCCAACTTCGTTTTTATTAATTAATTTTTCCAGTACTTGGCAAAGGATTTTTAATCCTAATGCCCTTCTTGTTTCAACAAATTCCTTATTAACCTTGTTTTCTTCAAACTCTTTTCTATAATCTGCGTCAATCTCTTTGACGTATTCTGGGGAGGATACTCCAATTTGAATGCAGTGTATTGGACTAAATTTCTTTAATTTTTCCCAGTCCTCCGATGCTGAGAAAATCTTCATATAAATGTCACTAGTAGGTTTTACTAGTGGACTATTGTTTTTGAATTCCCTGACTGATCTGGCAATATCTTGGGGCAGTCCTTGTATTTCCCCAAGATCTTGGCTTAGATATATTAAATTCGCTGCTCCGATTCTGAAAAAATCTCTGATGATTCTTGGATCAGCTCCTTTATCAAAGTTAATTATGGGATATATTCCCGTATGATCTGGAACACACGTTTCCGTTGTTTTGAGATTGTAAACAATCTCTAATAAGGTTCTATATTCATTTTCATTTTTTGTTAAGAACTCTGCAAGGCTCAATTGCAGATCATATTCCTGCTCATTCTGAGATACCCGAAATTTAAATATCCTTTCGGGCATCAATTTGATATTATTCGTTGTATTGCGGTGTTCTTTCTCCGAAGAGATTGTATTTTCCGCGGTTAAGCGGGAGCTATTTTCTGAAGAAATAGCAGTTTGGAAACTGCTTCTTGCCACTTGGCTATTATCTTTCTCTGTGGAGATAGTATTTTCAGCTGTGAAGCTGGTCTTAGCAGTTTTAAAGTTGCTTTCTTTTGCCATCAGGCTTGTATTTTCAGTAGTTTTTCCAACAGAATCAAAAATCTGGAGGGATATATCTATTGGCCTTTTACCTGTCATTTTATCCGTCCTTTCTGATCCTTTTTGTCGAATCTCCCTTCTGAAGTGGTTTAAATCTGCAATTATTCCTGCAATGTCTTTTTTACTTTCTTCTATATTATCAATAATTTTATCTTGCTTCTGGATCATCTCTACTAATTCTACATAATTTTCTTGTAACAAATTACAATTTTCTGCAGTCGAGCTTCTAATTCTGCAAGTTTTTTGTCAACCTGCTCCATTGTATTCTCTTGATAAGAAATCTACAAGAACGTTAGTTTCTCCTTTAATAATTTCTATATCAAAAATATATTCTGCAAAGAATGTTTGCCATCTACTTAGTCTTTTATATTTTGTTGTAGATGGTAGATTATTTTTAATAAATGCTTTTACTTGGGTATTGTCTACTCGTACTAGGAATTTTTTAGGTAATAAAAAATAGGAAAATTTCTTAATTCCCTTTTTTAATGCTAATAATTCTTTTTCGTTTGAGTGATATCTTTTCTCTGTATCTGTAAATGTTCCTGACGTATATCTGCATACTTTTTCCTTTTGTTCATCTTTCTTTTTTAAGACTGCTCCCCAAAACTCTTCTGAGGCATCGGTTTCTATTATTAAGTCGTCGTTTTCTAAGGGAAGATCTAATCTTGGCAGATTTTTACATTTTTCTTTTATAAATCTAACGTGATTTATAAGTTCCTCCATCATGAGAAAAATAACATTTTTCTTTAATAATTTTTGTAAGGGATTTCTTAATTTTGCAAAGTTTTCTATGAATTGTTCGGCGTAATTCAAACATCCAAAAATCTTTGTAATTGTTTTTTGTCTTCTAATTTATCTGGAAACTTAACAATTTTTTCTACAATATGTTCCTGTAATTCTATTCCGCTTGAGTCCAATTTTAAATCCTAGGAATTCTATCCTGGATTTACAAATTTCAGTTTTCTTCTTAGATAATACTATTCCTGCTTTTTGACAAAGAAGGGAAAATATTTGTAAATGTTTATAATGTTCTTCCTCATTTTTACTGGCTATTAAAATGTCATCAACATATACTAGACAAAAAGAATTATATGGTTCAAATACTTTGTCCATTCTTCTTTGATATATCTGCGGAGCATTTTTTAATCCAAAGGGCATTACCGTCCATTCATAATGTCCTTGTGGAGTACTAAATGATGTAAATGGTATACTTTTTTCATCTAATCGTATTTTGTAAAATCCTGATTTACAGTCAAATTTTGAATAAATATTTTTTCCTCTTGTCATATTTATTAAGGTTTCTTTATGTGGAAGAAAATATCCATCAAATTTGGTATATTGATTTAGTTGCTTATAATTTACTACCATTCTAGCTTTTCCTCTTTTTATTTCTGCATGGTTTCTTACCATGAATGCTGGACTAGAATGAGGGCTTTTTGATTTTTGTATTAGTTGTGATGTTTCTAATTCTTGTAATTGGGTACGGAATTCTTCAATATCAACATGATTATATCTCATGGGTTTTACTCTGATTATTTTATTTTCATCAATTAGTTCGATTGTAGCCCATTCTTGACTGATATTCCAAAGGGCTAATGGATTATCACTATAGTTCTTTTCAAATAATGTCTCAATATCTTGTATATTGAGTTGTGCAAT